>VWPU01023004.1:0-51772 GCA_013398955.1 Callaeas wilsoni | reverse complement strand
GGAACGGGGGTGTGAGAAACGGGGGGATGAGAGAATTGGGGTGGGGGATGCGGGAATCGGGATTGTGAGAAAATTACTGGGGGGCTGTGAGAACTGGGATGGGGGGATGTGAGAAACGGGAGGATGAGAGAATTGGCATTGTGAGACTTACCGGGAGACTCAGACGCACGGTGGGGGATTGTGAGACATAACGGGGGGCTGAGAGTCGTAGTGGGGGGCTGTGAGGATCATTACGGGGGGCTTTGAAAATTGTAATGGAGGCTGTGAGAGTTGTGAGGGAGGGCTGTGAGATAACGGGGCTGTGAGAGTTGTAACACGGTCTGCAAGGATTGTAATGAGGGGCTGTGAGAAATTCCCGGGGGCTCTGAGTCGTGATGGGGCTCTGAGAAACGGGGCCGGGAGACTCACAGTGCTGGGCTGGGGGAGCTGTAATGGGACGCTGTGAAAGGCAGAACGGGTTGCACTGCAACGGCAAGGTCCTGCTGGCACAGCTCCAGGGGGCTTCACCCAGACTGGGAGCCCTGCTGACCCCCAAATTCCCGCAAATTCCATAAGGATTCCAAAATCCAGGGGCAAAAACTACCATCATCCCCAGGTGAGCATACAGCCAGCCCGTGGCCACCGGGCAGACAAGTGAAAAATTAATTGGGGTGATGGCAGCGAGGGCCCCACGCTGCCTGGGGCTCTGGTGTCTGTAATGGCTCCAAAGGTCAGAGCAACGGGAACCACGAGTGGGGCTGCGGGGGATCACCAGATCCCCTTGGCTGCTCCAAATGCTTCCCTCTGCCGAAACAGGGACAATGTGTCACCCTGAGACACTTCCTCTACCAAATCAGGGTGCCCGTGTTGTCCTGAGGCACTTCCTCCAGCAGAACGGAGACCACGTTGCCGTGAAAACCACGCACAAGAAACTCCCATGGTGGGAAGGATTCACCTCCCGCTCCCCCACGGGGGTTGGCAGAGCTCGTTAATTAACATGGGGTGAAGAAATTGCCCATTGCCCGTATCACCCGTCTCTGGTTGCCTGACATGTCACACCACAGCTCTGTGACGTAGAACTAGACATTTTTTAACCCACAAGGTCTTCTTTTCCACCAAAACATGCCACTGCACTGATAAAAACAATTATTTCTGTGTCCCAAAAGGAAAATGCCCAACCAGGTCCCACTGTGAGACTCCGAGCAGCTTGAGGTCAGGATAAAACACACAACCACGAGCGTTGGTGTTTGAAGCCTTCACTGCTTTCACCACAGAGCAAACCCGTATTTTGGTATTTTCCATGGCCAAAGTCTCCTGATGACGTTTTGATATTGATCAAAGTGACGTTTCATTTGTCAGAGCTGCCTTTTGCCACCCAGTCCAGCCGGATACCGTAACCTTCCGGCAACAAGTCCACCTCACTACTGGTCAAAGTCACCGAGCTGTAGTGGCTTAACAAACATGCAGATCTCTTGATTTAATCAGATCTCTGACGCACGTGGACTTGATCTGTGGTGGCCCCAAGCCTTATCCCCGATGCCAGTGGCTGCAAGCCCATCCTTTGGCAGCCCCATGCCTCAGTTTCCCCAGTGATGATGGGCTCTGCCAAACTGGGATCTACTGATTAATTAAAAACCCCCAACAACTCCTTGCACACAAACCATCTGTTATTTAAAACGTGTGATGGAGCCACGTGCGCACAAGAAAATGCACTGCCAACACACTTCACCAGCGCTTCCAGTGTGGAACTGGCCTCAGCTTTCCATTTTACCTCGGAAGCCCAAGGAGCAGCTCTTACGTGTCTCTGCCTTTAACAGACTGTCCATTTTGGAGTGGAAAAACTCAAATCAAAACCGCCAAATAATCAAACAACTTTTCCATGACAAATTCTCCCACTCTGATGGAGTGCACTTGCTGCAACTGCAATTCCAACTGTTCTTCCTCCCTGCTGGAGTGGCATCTCCGAGGGACACGAGGAAACCATGCCAGCTTCCAGGTCCTTCCAAAGAATCTCACATGGAGTCACTGCTGTCACCTGGCCATCTCACAGGACACACAGGGGCTGGGAGCTGTCACAAACAAAGCCATCAGCTCTGTTGACAGGACAGGGTTGAGATGAGTGCCAGGAGGGTTCCATTTACACAACAGCCAGCTGGAAGAGGAGCACAAAGCCCGGCTGCTGACGCAAAACAAAGCTCTGGACCATCGTGATACTCTTCAAATGCTTTGCAGGGAAACTGTTCCCAGTTGTGACTGCACCAGATACTGCTGTAACCAGATCCCCTCAGCTCAGCCGAAGATTTTAAAGAACACAGAGGCAGGCTGGAGACCAGAGCAGGTATAATCCTCCCCTCAGCAGGCCAGAGGGGCTGTGATGAAGGACCAACACCATCCTTGTGTCTGCAGAACAGACATGTTTGTGCCAGCCCAGTGTCCTGCCACAAGTCACAGCGTGATGAGCACTCCAAGGGCGAGACACGGAGGCACTGCCCTTCCCAGGGGCCAAACAGCTGAGGACAAGGGGACTTGAGCTGTTCTCCATGACCCGATGGCCCTTGGGATACACACTGCAAGGAACAATTTCAATTACTCCTGGGAGGGTGTAGCCGAGAGCCCAGCTATCTCCGGACATCTCAGCCAACCCCGCAGTTAAAACATTTGGATGTTTCTTATCAGTGCTTGGAGAGGATTAAAGTGCCAGGCCATTTATTAGCGAGGGAGCAGGTTATAAACCCATCTCAGCTTGAACACCACGTTCACATCAGGAAAAGCAAGGCAAGAACAGGACAGATCAAAAGAGAGCCATTAAAGGCGTGAGAAAATGGGGCTGCCATATAAGGAGCTAATAAAGTTAGCAGCTCTCCAGTTTGAAGGGAAAAAAAAAAGTGGCAGGAGAAGCGGAAAACATCCTTGGGGTCCACACCGCAGCCTCTCTTTGAGGAAGAAAAACCATTAAATAGAAGTGGACAGGCACAATGCTTCAAAAGGCAGGTTTATCCATTTTGAACACGGCGCCTTTCCCGAGCAGTAGAGCTGCCACACATTGCCGAGACTGCTCGCCAAACATTTCAAAAACCAAAGATTAGATACCGAACAAGGACAGCAACCAGGGCTCTGTTTGCTCAGGCTGTAACTTCCTACCCTCAGGTTTGGCTCAGCAACATCTCTGTGTCGTGCTGGGAAAGGGGGACATTACACCTCTCCCTGGCTACATCAGCCAGGATTCACGAGGATCTGAGCGGGAACATGAAGATTATCCCCATCACCACTGCACAGCCAGTTTCTCTGCTTTTTGTAAAAAAGCAGGTTTCCCAGCAAAGAGCCCCAAGAAACACTCAGAGTGTTCCTTCGTTTGAGCCAGCCAGTTCCAGCCACCATCTTGTCAGGGTAAAATGTATTTACGTGCCTTCCTTGCTCATTGATTGTATTTATTAAAAGAACACCATGGCAGCTGAATATCAAATCCCCAGCTAGGCTTTTATCTGCTTTTTAAGCCAGCTTGAATTATTGGCCTAATTTTATAGCCTACCCATTCTGCTTTATGCTCATTTTCTCCAAGAAAGAATTGCTGTTTGATATTTAGGCCTATTTGTTGCCAAGACAGAGGCTATCAGCTTAGGGGCTGAAAACGCTTAGAGCACAGAGCTGGGTTCTGGAGCCTTAACCAACACAAAGCACAGGATTTATATTAATAAAGCTCTGGATTTCAGTTCTTTTTGAGGGTTAGTGCTCCAAATCTTCCCGATGAGATGACTCTGTGCAGAAAACTCCCTTCACGTTTTTGAAATGCAGTATTTAGTAACTTATTTTCCAATGCTCTTCCCCGTGGTGTTCTTATCCACAGTGCCAGGGATGGGAGCTGCCACAAAATGCCACCATTTTAGCCAGTGGCTTAGCACCAGTCACATCTCACAGCCCAGTATACAGGGGCCCCTGGACTTCAGTTGACATCGAACTCATTTTTATCTCTACATAAAAGCACATTTCTGATTTTAAAATTCCTTCTACAAAGAAACAGAGGTTTCTTCAGCAGAAGAGCCCAGTGTGATGGCTGAGCCACACAACCAAAACCCACATACCAACATAAGACTGCAAAAGAGTTTACTCTCTCTTATGGTGTGGTAAATATATTAGAAATAACACCTTTTTTTTTAGCCTGTTGTTGGGAAAAATGGGAATATCACAGTGCCAGCTTCTGCCTTTCTTCCCCTTGCCCCCAAACTCCTGTACAATCACATGCCAGAAAGCTGTGTCTGCTCACTTCACAAGGGTTCTCCCCAAACACAGGGCTTTCATCACTAGACAGGACTGTGGCCTTCCAGGCTGCAAAAGATTACATTTTAAGGGAAAACCAAAGAAAACAAACATTTAAAAAGCCAGCTCCATGTGATTTGATACCCAAACAGGACAACTGCAAAGGATATAAATCCTCTAGGACTGGTTAGATCACCGAATCCTACACTTTGCCATTTTTAACACTCAATTTGTTGTATTAACTCTACATCCAGATGTGATTTTTTCCTGTGTGCGATGCCAACGGGGAAAAAAAAAATCTCAGAAAATACACTAGAAATGTTACAGGACAAGGCTTTACCACAAATCCCACAGTCCAAACCTGCAAGCTACAGGCTGCTCTTCCCACATTCCACATTGGATCGAGCAGCACACCCAGCATAAAATAAACACTGAGCCACCACCACCTGAGCTTTGGTTTCATCAAACACCATTTTGATACCACAGCAACACGAGGTTGTTTAAATGAAGAGGAGTGACCCCATGTCTGTGGAGTTACCGCTCCTTCACTCCAGAGAAAGCACAAAGAGAAATATTTGTGCATCGACACCTGCTGCGCTCGAAAGCCTCTCTTCCACACGGCACGGGAGAAGCTTCTTGTCTGCCTTTGGCTTTTATTTTCACCTCTGCAGATCTCACAGTGCAGCATTTTAATTCTTTGGGCTAAGAGCAAAGCTTGAAAGACTGTGGTTTTCTCCTGTACAGAGGAGTGGAGGTTTGTGTTGCTTTTTGGCAGTGGAAATTCAGGTTTTGTTTAGCTTGGAAATATCACGGATGTAGCTCGAGTAACTCTTCAGGGTGGTAAAAGTTCAGTGCTCACAAGGCAATTCTCACTCGTTTATCCTAAACTGCCAAAGGAAAGTAATTTAGAGTCCCACAGGGCGTGCCAGCCTGAAAAATGTGGAATCATCCCAACAGGCAGCTTCTTGCTCCTCCGAACTTCCCTGCCAGCAAAGGCCTATGAAGAGTACAAGGATCTCCAAACCAACAGAGCCCTAATGAAGGAATAAAATCCAAATCTCTGTCCACACTGGCTTATTCCAAACAAGGCTTTAGGCACAGGAGCTACAGCCACTGTTCACACACCTACCACAAGGAGCAGGGTATGAAATCTGGCCTGGCCACCTCATCCTTACCCCATGCTTAATTTTGGCCAAAAGAAGAATAAAGTCGTAGCTGTGCTAGAAATCCCTGCAGCAACCAGTCAGCGAAATAATTTCTCGTAAGGGGCTTCTCCAGGGCCTGATCAGCCAGTGGCATCCATGGAATTCTGATGCCGATATCCTCATTAAGGGTTGCTAACGACCCCCAGCACTCCCTGTGCACTAATGACTGCGGGAAGCTGCACCTCCAAGTCATGTGTGACCTGGCAGAGACCAGCACCAGGCGCTTTTTATTACCTTTGCAACACAACAAGAGAAAAGGCACCCAGTAAGGAAGCGCTTCCCTTCTTCCCAGCAAGCGAGCAGGACTTTGAGGAATGGAGCAATAAACCAGCTGCATTCACAGGAGCAAGTTCACAGAGAAAAAAAAATATAAATCAAGGGGATCCTGATCTTCATCAACACAATTTAAGATGTTCAACGCTCCCTCCAACCTCCACCGCCTTTGCCTGAGCAAAATTAGGAGGAATAGACTATCCCATGTAGGTCTGTAGGCTTGGAGGGAAAGGGGCCCCACAGTTTTGCTCCCTGGAGGCACCCGCTCTCCCCACCCCTTTTGTGTGTATTTTTTTTAATGTGCCACACATCAGCACAATGCTGACAAGGGCTTTGTTATGTTTTCTGCCTATGCAGCAGTTCAAGACACACAACTCTGGATTTTTTGAAAGGGAAAGGGGGAGGGAGCTGCCCTTTGCTGTACTGTTTAATTGCACCACTTGCTCTTCTCCATGACCACAGGGAAGGGAAAAAGCATCAACTTTTAAAAACAGAAACAGAAACACTTTTAGTAGCCAAAAGGGTCAAACTCAGTCTTCTCACAACATACAGTGGAGCTCAGAGTAAAACCTACCAGAGACAAGAAAAAAATTATAAATCACTAGGGTTTCTTTTCTGGAGTTGGATGTGACCCCAGAAAACAGCTCATCCATCCTCACTTGCTGCTGTTACAGTCTCCACATTTGCACACCTGCCAATGCAGATTCCAGCACTGACAAAAAAAGGAGGGAAAGGTCTGGAAAGCTGGACTGTCCCTTTTTCCACCTGCCAGGAGCAGCTCAACGAAGCCCGGGTGGCTGAGCTCCAAGGAGCAGCAAGCAGAGCACATTACCAGCCTTCTGGAGTTCCCATCTCACACGCACATGCGTGATACGGACAGCGCTGGCAAACAGCCTCCTTCAAAAATAAGGATGACTAATCCACAGCAGCGCCACTTTATTTATTTATTTTAAAGGCCACAAGGCAGAGCTTTTTCCAGAAGCATCAGCCTTTGTGAACCAGCAAGCAGTGAGAAGGGGAAGCCCTGGGACCCACTCATGCTCTGCAGACAGAAGTAACCACAGGAACACTGCGGGTTTGTGTGGCCCGTGTGTGACACACGCAGACATGCCTGGAGCCTTGTCCCTCATGCTCCTGGCAAGGCCAGATCACACTGCCTAGGTGACTCCTGGATCCCTGCGTGGTTTGTAAGGATCTGCTGTGGAGAGGGGTTACATAAACAATACCTTGTTTCCCTTGGAAATATTTTTTTAAAAAAGCCACAGAAAAAAATAAGGCATGAAACAGCTTTAACCACATCCCCCCTGGGTGAGGGGATGTCCTGGAAAAAAACAGGATGCAAGGATTTGGGATTCAAAGCAGAGCACCTGAATCGCTTGGTGGGCCCAGTCCCCCCAGCAAGGTCACTCTGGCTCACAGGGACACACATTAGTGCTCCAGCGCAAAGCTGTGGTGGAACCGCAGTGGAGGCAGCGCTGCAGGAGGTCACTTAGGGACTGCAAAAACGGAATGGATTAAAAAAAAAAAAAAAAAAAAAATCCATAAGCAGATGTTTACTGACATGCAGCAAATCCACAGCTCGGCTCTGGAAAGCTGTGTGGTTGGAGGGAGAACAGCCCAGTTCCCAGGACGCAGCATATACTCTCCATCTACAGATTTAGGCTACAGCTTTTCGCCAGCCCCACACCCCACCCTACACCACTCCACCCACCACCCCCCACCAAAAAAAAACCCACCAAACCAAATTTGTCATCCTTTTAAGCACTCAGAAATGGAGGTTTGCCACCGAGGTGATTTTGGGTGGTGGCACCATTAAATACTTACCCACCTCACAGCCAAGGGCTGCACAATCTGAAATTTGTGAGTGTTTGCAAATGGTTTGGAAAGCTTTCCAAGGAAGGTGCTGTACGATTGTAAATCCTTCCCGTTATTAATAAAAGGGAGCTATTGTTCCAGCTCTAATAAAGCCTTGTCTCCAGCTGGGCAATTTTAAAACGCAATTTGAAACACACACAGGAAAAAAAAAAAGATCATGAGGAAGCTTCAGAAAGAAAAAAAAACCAGTTAAGGAGAAAGGGGAGGGGGGAAGGAAAATAAAAAATAATACTCCTGCTATTTAAAATGAATTCCGAGCAGGAGCATGCTGGGGCAGGGGGGGATTCCCCCCTCCCGCCGCCTGGGAAAGGTCACTTATGCCATCGGTGCCATGGCCACGCCGGAGCAGGGCTGCGGCGCTGCCAGCCCTGCCTCATCCATCTCCATCAGCGACAGCTCTGCTTTCCATTTATTTAGGAAAAAAAAAAACCAAAAAAAACCAAAAAACAAAACACACAAACAAACAAAAAACACCCCTCGAAGTTGCAAACACCTCCCAGCGCTCTGTTTTCAAGGCTGGGGGAATGGAGCAAGGGGGAGAGGCTTGGAATGAGGCTCCCAGCCAGGGAGAGGTGGCGCATCCTCCGCATCCTCCTCCTCCTGCCCGGCGCTGCGGCAAAGGCGCCGCAGTGGGGGCTCCCCGCCCCCGTGGAAACTTCTGGAATACGCAGCCAAGTTGGAGAGAGGAGAGAAACCTTTACACCCGCAGAGGGGAAAGGAAAAAACCCCCGCGTAATAAAAGGGAGAGGATTGCACAAGGCCAGGGAAAAATAAGAGATCTCTGTAAAAGTGAAGCCCCGGAGCAGCTCTGGCAGCCCCGGCTCGGGGGGAGGGTGGTGCAGCCGCCTCGGCTCGAAACAAAACGCCCCAACAAAGCATACTTAAAAAAAAAAAAAAATGCGGGGGGGAAGAAAAAAATGGTGGTGTTTGTAGCGCGAGATGGTGGGATAAAGGAGCTGATCCCTCCTCCTGGATCTACAGCAAAGCCGGCCATTGCAGTTCCATTTATCCTTTTCCTGTGCAATGAATTGTTTGATCCGGACTATTATGTTGCATTTGCAGCTTCACTTACTGCGGTTTGGTTTTGCTGTGTTTTTTTCCTTTTTGTTTCTTTTTCGTTGTTTGCTTTGTTTTTTTTTTTTCTGGGTGTATTTTTTTCCTCTTTTTCATTAAAAAATAATCCTTCCCAAATCTCCCAAGGAAAATCTACATCTCTGTGGAACAAATAAAACATTCAGGCACAAACTTCCATCATGGACTGTAAAAAAAGAGATGGGTTGGTTTTTATTATTTTTCTTCTTTTATTCTTACTTTTTAATGGCATTTTTTCTCTTGCTTTTAGGATACACTGTAGTAGGAAACCAATGGAGGAAAACAAAGGTAATATATATATATAAAATCAAAGATATATATTGGCCAAAGTTACAGTGATTATATATAATTAAATTTTAGGTGTGTGGACTTATTTGATATTCTAAGCAGTCCCTGGGAAAAGGACTGATTTATAGATCTATAAAATATTAAATATATAGCAGTATTTTATATATTTATATTTAATAAATATATGCAAGTATTTCTGTATCCTTAGAAATAAAAGAGCATCTGTATGGGCCTAAATCTGCGATTCTATGGGGAAAAAGCAGTATTTTAGAGACGTAGGTTTTTAGAAATAAGAAACAATGTTATAGCCTGTAACAACACTGTGATACAGAAAAAAAGGGTAAGGCAACATTAAAAAAATTATTTAAAACAAAAAAAAAGCGTGGTACCTTGGCTGCAGCCTCCAACAACGAGCATGTGGATGTTACGGGATTTGGTTTTTTTTTAATGGTATTACCATGTCTGATCACACCAATATATGATTTTAATTAAGCGAATGGCGAGCGAGCTGTCGTGGGGAGCAGGCGAGCAGCGATGGCTTCTTCCCATACCACTCCGGCTACGATGATAAATCAATCCTCGGGCGTTTGGGACTTTTTTTTTTGGTGTTTTTTTTTTTTTCCTACGCACTTTTGGGGATTTTCCATGCCGTGAGGAGAGCGGGAGATGGCGGCTTCAACACCTGCGAAGGAGAAAAGCGGTCGAAAAGCAAAGAATTAGGCATAAAACTACCCACCTTGGGGGTGCGTGTGGTGATGATGAAGGGAAGGGTGGGGGGCGTGTGGAAAGCGCAAGTCTGGGCCAAAACTCCTCAGGGGAAAAAAAATAACATTTTAGGAGTAACACTGGGGGAGCAGGGGGCAGTAGGGGAGAGGCAGCGATGGCGCCTGAGGCGACAAGACCGGGGGCTCCGCCATGGCGGAATGAAAATGCGCATTTCTGGCCATTTTCACATCCTTTTGCAAAGGAGGCGAGGAGAAAAGGGCAGGAGGGAGGGGGAAGAAGAAAAAGGTCAGGTTTCACCCGCAGCGCTTTCGCCCCCCGCCCGGAGGGAATTCACACAGGATCAGAGCCCCTCTGCCGTGCCCGTGCCTCTCCGGCCCCGCAGACGATCCTCACCAGTCCTTCCCCCCGCTCTCCGCCCGCCGCCATTTTGTCGCCTCAGCGCCGCTCCCGCGGCCCCGCCGGGCGGCCATTTTGTGAAGAGAGCGCGGGGGGGCAGCGCCTGAGGGGCCGTGAGGGGCAGCCCCGGCCGGCGCCGCCTTTTGTCAGCCCAAACCCTCCTTTTCCTCCTCGTTTTATGTTTTTTCTTCAGGAATTTCTCTTTTTCCTCACGAAACACTTTGTCTTGAACTCCCCGTCTAGCGGCCGATCGCTTCAGCAAAGAAAACCCCAAAAAAACAAAACTCAGACGAAGCAATCCAATAAATGAGATTAAAGCATATTCCCCAGCTTGGCTGTAAGGAAAAGTTTAGCCGCACAGAGAATTAAAGGATATATTATTATATATATTTATTCCCCATCCTTCTCCACTTTTTTCCCCCAGTGATAAATCCCTGAGGTCAATAATCCACCTTGACGAAGGGGATAACCTCTTCGAAAAATATCCGTGTTTTTATTTTAATAAAACACCTCACTCACACTGCTCTACCGGACATTGCAGCAAAATAAAGATATAACTTAAACCACTCCAAACCAAATCTGGATGAAAATAGGGCTGATGGATGCTGTAATCGCTGATACGATGAAGGCAATCTGGGATATGAAATAGCAAAACCCTGCTCACAGGCGTGTGCTGTGCATCTGTTTTCAGAAATAGGATGGGTTGGGCTTTTTATCCTTTATTTTATAAAGAAGCCAGTGTAGCACTCGCAGCCTGGTAACGCGCTTGCGCACTCGCCTCATCCCTTTCCTCTTGTGCTATCAAAACCAATGGGTTTTAAAACTACATTGTGGCAGAGATGGTTCAGCTTTGCCAGAAGAATTGGGAAAAAATGAGAATATTAGCATACAGCGTGGGTTTTTTTTGTTTTGTTTTGTTTTTTTAAAATATATATCCCACTTGTGCTGCATGAGCTGGAGAAATCCAGGCTGGGGCTGTTCCTGGTATAATCCCTGCTGGTTTTTGCCTCTTCCAGAATCAGCGGGATCAGACCGCTTTTCATTCAAGAAACAGAATTTCTTTAGGCTGTGTCAAAGTGCAGAAAATAGGTCTGAATGCTCTGTAGAGAAGAACAATGCTGCAGGGAGCTGTCTGGGATGTGGCTGCCATTAACCTGGGATCCAAAGGAAAAACCCAGTCTTCCTGCAGCTCTTTCTATCTTATTTGAGAAAAACCATCACCAGCACCCAACCCTGCTCCCAGCACCTTTTCCAGCCCCTTTATCATCCCACTTTCCTTGCGCCACACTACAAGTCTTCCACTTTCCAAAGAAACCTGCAAAAAGGGTTTTTTTTTCCATGAAACAACACTTTAACCACTTCTTTAAAACCACTACAGCTGTACCTGGCAGCTCCTTCTTCAAATTAAAACCTCTTTTTCAAAATCGGGCAGTCCTTTGAGTTGTAAAAAGATAACCTTTAGGCTTTTTTTGTGGGATGCACCGTTGCATTCCTGGGAGCAAGTTGGCCTCGCAGCAGAGCGAGATACCGGATGCCTTCGCTGGGAAAGCCCGAGGAAATTTTACCCGCGGGCCGCACCCAGCCTGAAGTGAGGAAATATTTGCATTTGCTGCTCCTTGGAAGGCAGCCAGGTCCTTCCCGCTCTCCTCGGCCTGCCAAGAGGGATTGCAAGAGCTGACGGGCATATTGCAGCAGCCAAGGGAAGGGCTGGAGGGTTCGGAGCGCTGCCATCCTCTCTGCCCTTTGGCACTGCCACGGGGACAAGAGGAGGGACTTCGAGTGGGTTTGACACCTGGGGGTTCCCGGGGGGCTCCACAAGGCTTTGGGGCCCAGCCCCCCAAAATGTTCTTTTTCCTGGCAGGATCTGTGCTTGGTTTATTTTTGCAGACCTGGGTGCTTGCACAAGTGCTCATGACAGCGTGAGAAGCCCAAGGACGGGCTGAGCCATTGCAGCCGATCTGGGTTTGCTCGGTAGCAGGATGGGATCCAGCTCTTGCAGCCTCACCCCTGCAGGATCTCCTGCATGCTGCTCAAAATTCCTCAAGCTCCTCCCAAGGGAAAACACGGGGCTGTGCTTTTCAGGCAAAGCAATGCTCCCCACGCCTCGGCTCATAGTGCTTCTCCCTTTATCCGGGAAGAAGATGGCTTAAATCAGCCTTTTTGTCCTCTTACCTGTGTCCATGGATCCCTGTCCCTTGTCATCCTCCACTCCTGAAAAATCACGCCAAATCTGATCACACTACATCCCTTCACCATGCTGCCAAACTCTCCAGCAGTGCCTTTCCTTTCTCCTTGCTTTCCAGGACCTTCTCCAAGGCTGCCTGTAAATAAAAGCATTTCCCTGCCTACCTCTGGCCAAAAATTCCACAGTCCTCCCAGTGCCAACAGCCCATCCTGGAAGGCTCAAAGGGGGAAATACCCAACTCCTTCTCACCATTCCTCAGTGGAAGGGTAGCACAGCTTGCAATAACACATCCAAAATACTGCTGAGGATCATACTTCCATCCTCCCCAAAAACCTTGTGTAGAAAAATATCCATATTACAAAAAGCAGGCAGCCCTTTGCCCTCTGGGCCTTCTTTTTCCTGCTTCCTTTGGCCACTGCCACATCTTTTTAATTTTTTAGCATCATTTTGATGCCTTTTTACTTTTCTAGCATCATTTGATGCCAGATTTTCCTCACAGTGCAAGAAGCTTTGGAAAGTGAGAGCTGACTTGGAACACGGGAATTCCCTGGCATGGAACAAGGAGTTCCCACCCAACTGGACCCAAAGCCACCGACTTACGTGACCAGGACAGACCATAACTTATTTTTAAATACATTTAAAGCAAGTTATGACCTGATTGATGGCCTGGAGATGCTTGTTAACAAACACTGAGTAATCAGCTTTGTAGACAGGGAAGAGTCATCAGGAAATAGTTATTGATGTGATTAATTAACCATCATTAACCCCTTCACTCATAAACACAGCACACGCCGGAGAGATGTTGTACGTGATCCAGGAGCTGCTGGTCTGGTGGTTGTTTTCTTTTTTTACAGCTCCCATTTTCCATCAGGAAAGCATTAAACATCATCTCACATGCTCTTGCTATTTTCTGCTCTTGATTTGTGGCTTTTTAAGCACTTTCAGTTAAAAAGAAAGTTTAAAAGTTTTTCCGCCTGGTTTGCAACGCCCTCATAAACAAAACCACTAAGCACCGGCAACATCGGTTGTGCAGATGTTGGGCATGCAGAGAAATGGTCTAATTTCTGCTGGTTTGAGGCCTGGACTGAGAGGAGATCAAAAAGCTTCCACTGGCAGAGCGATATAATCTTGGATAACATGCAGAAATGGGGTTGTCCATCTTTCCCAGCATCCCGGCCCTGCGGGATGCTTTTAGCTGGAGTTTTGCTGCCTGATGGAGGAATTCGTGCTCTGGCTGCCCTCTGCCGGCTCCGGGACAGACAGTCAGCAAAAAAACCCCAAACCACACCAAAACCCCTTTTATCAACACCATGGCACATCGCCAGATCCCAAATCCACCCCAAAAAACAACACTCGGCTCTCCCCGAGTGACAGCAGCATCTGCCATATCGCTGCACCCTAAAATCAACTGTTATGGACCTGAGTGACTGACTCCTGCCACGCCTAGAAAATCCAAAACTGGCTTTTTTCCTTATTTTTAAACTTGGATTTGATTGGTTTGGAATGCAGGGTGGATGAAAGGAATGAGAGTTTTTAAACTCAGGGTTTTATTTAACTGAGAGTAGCTAAATCAGTGCCTGCTCTCCACAGAGAGAAACATTTCAGTGAAACCCCAAGGAAGCTCAAGAAGAAAGAAACACCACCCAAGGAAACCAAACTGGCCTTGAAAAAGGAGTTTAGAAAAAGAAAAAAAGGAATAAAACCTCCACTCCTCTGCCGTTGCTGCTCTGTCAGGGCACTTTATGTTCATTGTGAGCGCAGAGCTGTGCTGGGACATATCCACAATTCTCCACCCCGCCAGCCCACCAGGTCAGGGTCCTGGGGACATTTTGGTGATGAAAACCCAGTTCTGCAGTAATTTGGGGGTGCAGCAGGCACCCCGGGTCGGCCATGGGACGCACCCCACTGAGGGCACCCCCTTTTTGCTGCCTGGCACTGAAGAGGGAGATTGATGAGCTGCAGGGTCTCAGCAGGACGACTCGTTGCGCCAGCGGACGTGGCAGGACTTGCAGAGGAGGTGGTCGTCCAGGGGGTAGCACCCATTCTCTGTCAGCTCCAGTGACAGGGGCATCCTGCAGCTCTGGGGGCAAGAGGGGAAAAGGAAGCCACCTTTTAGGGGTCCCTGTGTTGTGTTACAGCCTCTTTTCTCTGCAAAACCCACCAGCACTCTGAAAAAGCGACAAACTACATCAAAAGTGTGCAAAGCTGAAGCTCTCCAAATACATCATCATCATCACCCCCACCCAATTTATTTTCCCCCCTCCCCATTACTTATAAGATAAACCAGGGGCTAAAAAACAGCCATAGGTGCTGCCATCCCAGTGTCCATGGTCAGCCAAGGCTCAGTGCCACCCCCTTGTTTTTGGGGGCTCTCCCAGCCGCCATGGCCATACCTCACAGCGGTAGCAACTCTCGTGGAAGCTGCGTCCCAAGCACTCGATCTTGTAAGTGTCCTTGTCCTCGTGGGGGACAATGGGGCGCTCGCAGGCACTGCACACCGCAGCGTATTTCCTGATGGGAGCAAACGAGAGCGGCGTGAGCCCTGCGGGGTGACGGACATGAGTCGAACCCAACTCCCAGTGTGGGAGACGGTCCCCCACTGCCAACCTGTAGAAGTCAGGCACACAGTACACGTCACCCTGCTCGTCCACGGCGAAGCTCTCAGTGCCGATGGCCCGGCCACAGGCAGTGCAGGAGAAGCAGCTGGGGTGGTAGCCCTTGCCCAGGGCATGGACGATGTGCTCCATGATCAGTCCCTGGCACTTGGCACATTTCTCCAGTGTGGCCTGGAATTTAGGGAACATATGCCATGAGACACCAGCCCATGCCCCAAAGGATGTTCTGAGGGTGCCGGTTTTTCCCCGAAGGAGGATGGGTACCTGGAAGCAGGTGACACACGTGGGGCACCCATCTCTCTGGAAGTAGCGCTGCCCAGCCAGGAGCCGGTGGCACGTGCGGCAGGTGAAGCAGTCAGGGTGGTACTGCTTCCGCATCGCCTCCACCGTCGGCTCCCGGGGCCCCAGCGCTTTGTGGCAGAAGGCACAGATGTCTGCAAGAAGCAGGAGAGCGGTTGGGAGCTGCGTGCCTCAGTTTCCCCAAGTGGGGATGAGCCTGTGCACAGCTGGGTCTCCCCTTACCTCTGGAGTTGTCCCTCTCCGGGTACCCATTCACATCCTGCCACTGCTGCTTGCGTGCCTGCTCCTGGCAAAATGCGGGTGCCTTCAATTCAGCAGGGAAGGTGGAAGGGGCCTGGCAAGTGGGGAAGGGCAAAGCCATGTTACTTATGCCCCTGCAGGTGGGGAAACTGAGACACTGGAGGGTCTGCGCCCTGTATCCTCACCTGGAGGGTGGCGGGTGCTGCAAGGTCCAGTTGCTGCAGGGCCAGACCCAGCGCCTCCGTGGACAATGGCTGGGGCACTTCAGAGAGGGTGAGGACCGGTGGGGATGAAGGTACAGGGGCCACTGGGTGGGTTTCTGTGGCAACAGACAGATGTGGGGGATTTAGGGGATCAATAATGTCCAGTAACAACCCATCACGATAACACCCTGTCACAATAACACCCCAACAGCTTTGCAGCAGCGCTCACTGACCTGCCCCAAAAGCAAACGCCATCGTGGCCAGAGGGAACAAATAGCACTGATAAGCACTCGGCAATGGAAAGCAAACACAGCCTTTCCTCAGGAGCCAGATCCATCCCGGGATGGGTGCAGGGATTTGGGGAATAATCCCCCCAAAAATAGCCCCGCATGCACATTCCGCATGCGCATCCTTTAGCAAAGCATCTCCACAGCCTCCTTGGCCACATCATCATCTTTCCACACTGCTTGCAGCCCCCCGCGGACACCCCTCACCTCCATTGGGCAACGCGGGGGGCGACAGCAGGATCTGGGCGTGATGGGTGCCGGGGACCTCGGCACCATCCGGCTGCGGCTCCTGTTGGGTTTTCTCCTTGGTGGCCACGTCCCTCCGCGGTGGCACGAGGGTGATGAAGATGGACGAAGCGATTCTCTTCTCAGCTTTCCCCGGCAACATCACTGAAGCTGTGGAAGGGCCAGATCAGGGGTTGATTCTAGGAAAAATAAGAAAAAAAAGAGAGTAAAACTCATGGGCGCACTAGCAGCTCCTGCAGCTGTGCTGCCCTTCGGCATCAACCCGCCTCCCTCCTCCCGGAAAGGGAGAAGGAACGAGCATTCCCATCCCACGTCACAGCAATAAATGGTCTCGTGCCTGGGGAGGACACAGGGTACAGAGTCCTGGTGAGGCAGCAGCTGATATCTCCCCTTTTCACACCTCTGTGGCCAAATCCCACCTTTTCATAAGCATTTGAATCTCCTGTATTTCCCCTTATTGCTCCCAGCCACCTGGGATTAAACTCCCCATGGACAGCAGGAAATACTCACCTTTCCTTTTAAAAAACAAGGCTGCAACAGGGTTTTGCTTTTGCAACTCCTTTTGTGGAATGTTTCCATCCCCACTCTCTCCCTCCTTATCCCCAATTCCTATGCCAATCCTCTGCATATCCCCCCTTTTATTTTTCCAGGTGGGAAAACCGAGGCACGGTGCTGTGAATCGCCACGTCCCCGACATCGACACATCCCCTGAGCAGCACCCGGCAGCACAGGCAGGATGCACCCGACCCCGAGAAACCCTGCTCAGGAAGGAAAAGGGCTGTTTATCCAACTTCCCAATGGGAAAAGCAGCTGGGGCGAAGCTTCCCCTTCCCAAATGGAATGGTTTGGAGGGGGGCATCCCTGAGGCTTTAGTCAGGGTGCTGTGTCGGTGAAGCAGGATTCATCCCTGAGGTGAATCGGCAGCTTGAGAAATACCTGTGCAATGAGTTCCAGGTCTCATTCAGCTCCACTCCCCCAAAATCCCACTCACGGGGATCAGCACATCCTTTCAGGGGCAGACAGACTCCCCGAGGTGGGGAAAAAGCTTCGGGATGTTCCTGCCGGTGACTTCAGCCTCTGACTCAAGCAGGGAAGGGATTAAAGAGGAAAAAGAACCCCGAGCACTTGCTCCCTCTTTCCCTCCCTCCCCGCCGGCAAAACCCCGGACGGGCTCCGGCGCTACCGGCCTTCGCCCAGCTCCTCACCCGCCGGAGCCGCCGCTTTTCCTCCTCCCCAGCAGAGCTGCGGAAAACTGGGGGGAAAAAGAAAAGAATAATCATCTTTTTTTTAAAGAAAAAAAAAAAAAAGAAGAAAAAAAAAATCTCCGGGGTTAATGGGAACCATGTGCTCATCGCATTCCTCTTTGTGCCGGGGCTGACGGGATCCCGGCGGCCCCGCGGCGGCACCCCCCAGGTTCCCCCAATTCGGGGGCCATCGGGCTGGTCGAGGCTCGAGGGGTGCATTAATGGGGGTCGTCCTCCCCCATGTAGCTCCATCCTGGTTTGGGGTGGCCGAGGCCACACTGGGAAGGAACCCCCCTGGTTTCCCTAAAATCTCCTCCATGGGAGCTCAGGTGGGATAGAAGGGAATAGGGCCACTTATGTAGGTATGTAGGTATCCCCACAACCCCCAAAACTGGGATGGGACACAGCTCTCTAGAGCTGCACCTCAATTCCATCCCCTGCCCTGGGGACCTCTCAGAGGGTGCTCTGGGACGCCCAAGGAAAAAGGAATGGGATGGGGGGACACAACGCTTGATGCCCCTTCTCCCCCCACCCCAAGTGGTTCCACTGTCCTCTTCGCCCTCACCTGGGGGGTGGCCTTGCAGCCCTCCCGGTATCCCGTGTCCCACCGTGCAGCCTCACAGCTCCCTGTCCCCTACCTGGGAGTGCCTTGTCCCCTATGGGGCTGGGGGGCTCCCAGGTGTCCCCCTGCCTGGGAGTCCCCCAGCCCCTCGCTGGGAGAGTCCCCAGTCCCCTCCTTGGGGGTGGCTCTCGGTGCCCTTGTCTCATCCCAGGATGACTCCGCGGTCCTTATCCCATCACGTGGGGGTGACACGTCCCGTGTCCCACATTGGGGTGCCCCCTGTCCCCTCCTGGGGAGGTGAGTCCCAATCCCACACCTGGGGTGGTCCTTACCTGAGGGTGGCCCCCGTCCCCTACCTGGGGGGGTCGTACCTTGCGGGCGAGGTTCCCTGGCCAGGGGAGGGTCGCTTGCCCGGAGGTGGCCCTGCAGCCCCTCGGGGGGTGACCCTGTCCCCGTCCCTGTCCCCTACCTGGGGAGCCGGTGCGGGTCCCTCCGTGCGCTCCGCGGGCGCGGCGGGGGCAGCGGGAAGGCAGAGCCGCCCGGCATCACCGCCCCTTCCTCCCTCCTCCTCCTCTTCCACCTCCCTTCCTCCTCCCCCCTCCCTGCCCCACAGCCCCGGGCGGAGGAAGAGGGGGGCACATATCCTTAGAGTGCCCCATGCACTCCCCGACTGCCTCGCGCACCCTAAAATGCTCCGTGGGGGCCCCGTCAGGGTGCCCCATCTACCCCAGGGTGACCCATGGCCCCGCGGGTGCCTTTATATGCTCTGGGATTAGCCCCTCCCAGGTTTTCCCATGGACTCCCCGAGAGCCCCACATACCCTCAGGGCACCCAACCCCCTGGGGTGCCCCATGAGCCCCCCCATACACCCTCGAGATCTCCGTGTACCCCAATAGAGCCCTAATACCTCCATATACCCCCAGGATAACCCCTACCTCCCAATAGAGCCCCAGTTACCCCCCATACAGCTCCATCCCCAAAATGCCCCACCATATTTCTTCTATGCAGCCCCAGGACACTCACATGCCCCCCCGCGAACCCCAGGATGCTCCATAAACTCCTATAGAGCCCCTGGTGCCCCCAACATCCCCAGACCTCCTTCTGCCCCCCTCATTGGGGGCCCATGCGCAGGCAGCCAGAACCCCCCCTCCCCAAACTGCCCCCCACCTTCACAGGGCCTGTTGCCCCCGGCACAGTAGAGAGGGCTGCGGCCAGGGAGAAACTGAGGCACAGGGGCACTGCCCAGCCAGAGGGTCACACCACTCTGTGCCTCAGTTTCCCTTCCCAAGGAGGAATTCCACCCACCTCCCTCAAAAAGCTGCACTGCCACCATCCCAAGTGGCTCTCCAGCACAACGGGACCCCAGCTTGCTCTGCCCATGGATTTTGCTGTAAAAAACTTTATTTTCTCAGACTTATAACCCCTGGAGGCACCTGTACTGTGACAGTGTGGCCCTGCAGCCAGCAGGGATGGGACATCGTCAGCATCCTGCAATCCCACTGGGACCAGAGAACAAACCCCAGCAGTGCTGCAACCTCACAGGGTCCCCCCAAAAACCAGGGGCAATGTGAGCCTTTCTCCCGACCTCCTCCATCCCATGGGATGGGGTTGGATGCCTTCCAGGAGCCCTCTTTTCCTTAGTCCCCATGGGGGATCTGTGATGGGGGGATTCTGGGGGTGCCTGGCAAAGCCACCCTGAGTTTCTGCTGTCTGGTTACACCCCATGGCTCATCGGGACGTCTCCTCTGATCTGGATCCCAATAAACTATCTGAGTGAGGCTGCTGGGCAAAATCCTGTGGGAGACAGAAAGAGAGAAGCAGAAAGGCCCCTCACTGTGGGCTCGGGGCTGCTGTCAGCCCCTCAGCCCAGCGTTGAGAGAGGTGTCCCTCGCTCTCACCTGCCTCCAGCAGGACTCCAGCAGGACCCCGGAGCGGAGCAGGCACCAGAACTCCCCCAGGAGTGACACGAAGACGTGCAGGATGTCGGTCCATCGGCCCACGGTGAGGAGGAGGATGAAGAGGCCGCCCATCCGCACCACCACAGTCCTGAACACGAGCCCCCTGCCCGTGCTCTGCCGAGACTCCTCTGCGAGGACACAGCATCGGGGAGCCACCATGGGGACACTGGGACCTGCCCAGCCCCGCAATGGGGACACCAAGCATTCCAGGGTGCCATGGGGTGGCTTCACGTATAGCCCACGTAACCCCTATATGCCTCCAGTACATCCCATGCACCCCTTACACACCTCCAGTACATCCTAGGTACCCCCTATACAGTCCCAGGGCACCCCGTGTACCGCCAGGACACCCCACGTACTCTCCATACAGCCCTAGGGCCCTCTATGTACACTCAGGATAGACACACATACACCTCCTACAGACCCCCAGGACGCCCCATATATCCCCTATATATATCCCTGGAATGTACCGTATACCCCTACAGTCCCCCATGATGCCCCATATGGGCCCTACACACCCCCAGCACGTACTATATGTACCACCTATACGGCCTAAGGACACCCTATGTACCCCCTACATGCCCCCAGTACACCTCATAGAGTCCCCATACATCCCCAGGACAGCCCATCTGTCCCCTATACAGCCCCAGGTGGCTCCAGTGGCCCCATACACCCCCAACATACCCCACATTACACCCCCAACATACCCCACGCAGCCCCACAGAACCCCCCACAGCGGGCCAGGCCCACACCCACCCTGCATGTAGACGACCAGCAGGGTGTAGCAGATGGTCAGCGGGGTCCAGAAGCGCACGGCCTCGCCCGTGGAGAGGAAGTCGCGGTTGATGAGCTCCACGGCGGCCAGGTCGGCCACGGCGAAGGTGAGGGCCAGGGCGTTGCGCAGCAGGCGCGGGATGCCGTGCCCGGCGGCCAGCAGCAGGATGCAGACGCCGCAGTAGCGCGCCCGGCTGTGCAGCTCGTACAGGGCGCAGACGTGCCGGGCCAGGCGCCGGGCGTGCAGCGCCAGCAGCCCCGCCAGCCCCGCCGCCAGCGCCAGGTTCCAGCTCCGGTGCGGAGCCCCCTCCAGCAGGAAGCTGAGGCCGCAGGACACCCCGCAGCCCAGCGAGTACTGGCACAGCAGGTAGAGCTGGCTGCTCTGGGCGCCCTGTAAAGCAGCAGGAGATTCATGGAATCATGGAATCTGTGGGGTTGGAAAAGACCTCCAAGATCAACAAGCCCAACCTTTCCCCCACCACTACCGTGTTCACGACTAAACATGTCCCCAAGTGCCTCATCCGAACACGTGTTGAGCCCTTCCCAGGACAATGACTCCAGCACTGCCCTGGGCAGCCTGTGCCAGTGCCTGAGCATCCTTACCATGAAGGATTTTTCTCAAGATCCAATCTAAACCTCCCCTGGCACAGCTTGGGGCCATTCCCTCTCCTCCTGTCCCTTTTTCCCTGGGAGCAGAGCCTGACCCTCACCTGGCTGCACTCTCTTGTCAGGGAGTTGTGGAGAGCCAGAAGGTCCCCCCTCAGCCTCCTCTTCTCCAGGCTGAGCTCCCCAGCTCCTCCTGGTGCTCCAGACCCTTCCCCAGCTCCGTTCCCATCTCTGGACACGCTCCAGCCCCTCAGTGTCCTTGCCACAGAGGTCCCAGAACTGCCCCAGAACTGGAGGTGTCCCAGCAGTGCCAGCACAGGGGACAGGCACTGCCCTGGGCCTGTGCCCACACTGGGACCAGCTGGGGCCATCGGCCTCTTGCTCACCTGGGGACACCTGGCTGAGCTGCAAAGGGACACACGGCCCCCTCGACACCACAGCCCCTCCATCCCTCATGGGTGCCGAACAAATCCACGATTTCCCAGCTCCATCCACACCATACCCCCCTGTGCCTCAGTTGCCCCCATGCCATCTCACCTTGCCGAGGGAGAGGAGGGTGGAGACAGCACGCAGGGAGAACTCCAGCACCACCAGCGCGGCCACACGGGAGCCCACCAGGGCCAGGACACCGGTCAGCACCAGCACGTGCAGCGGCTCCAGCAGCGGCCGCTGCGCCGCGATCGCCTCCTTCTCCGCCTGCCTCTCTGGGTTGCTGGGGACAGCAGGGGGGGAATGCTGAGCCAGGGGGATGTCACCCAAAATGGGGTGACAGCATTAGTGACATCCTCCCGAGCTTTGCAGCAGAGGCTGCAGCCCCTGCCCTGCAGCCCTGGGTGCCATGAGCCACCCCCCTAACAGCAGATCCCAAAGTCAGATCCCCAAAACCAACCTCCCCCCACCAAGAGGGGTCCAAGGGCTGGTGCTTACTTCACACACTGGATGTAGAGATAAACCTTCAGGAGGCTGCAGAGCACTGAGATGGCGCAGGCACCCACCAGCCCTGTGGGCAAAGGTAGCAGTGGGTCACTGGTGTCCCCTGGGCTGTCCCCAGGCCACCCTCGGGGGATCTCACCTTGCAGGAGTGCATCCAGCAGTGGCCAGCCCCACGCCAGCCCGGGCAACGCCGGGAGCCAGGACCCCAGGGAAAACATTTTCGATGAAGAGAAGCCACAGCGTAGCCAGGCCCTGGCTCCAAGGTCCGCGGGGCGGAGGCGGGGAGTGGCCCCCCCCCCGGGCTAGTAAATCATTATTGGGGCAAGCCAGGGCAGCTGGAGCCCTGGCTGGAGGAGATGAGCTCCAGCTGCCCCGTGGAGGTGAAAATTAGAAGAGGGATGTAATACACATGGAGGGGCTCAGGGACCACCGGCACCTTTAACCTCCCCCCACCCTGGCACTGCCATTCTCCTCTCCACGCTGAGGCATCGCAGCATTTCAGGTCCTACTCCCCCATCTGCACCACCCCAAAGACCCCGAAACAACGCCAAAAATAGAAAAACCTCTTTATTAACATCGGTGGTGGTGGCAGGAGTCTGTTCTACAGCCCTGGGGGCTGCTAGTGCTGAACCATGTTCCTGAGCTTGTCCCAAAAGAAAAGGCTGAGGACGGTGTGGGGGCCGAGGCGGAGGTAGACAGCGCCGATGCCCTTGTACAAACCCAGCAGCCCCTCTTTGCTGGAGATTTGCAGGATACAATCCAAAAAGCCCCGGTAGAGCTTGCCCTGGGGAGAGAGGAGCCAGCTGTGCACCCCTGCCAGATGCAATCCTGGGAAAAGCCGTGTGTCCCCTGTGCCCTATCCGGAATGGCCTTACCGTGCCATCGGCGTCCACTGGCTGGTTGTACAGACGGGTGCTGATCACGTCAAAGGGTGTCATTGTCACAGCCACAGCCACACCGCTCACCATGCCCCCCGCCAGCACCGCTGCCCAGCTGCCCTTCCTGAACCACTGCGGGAAGCGCCGGCGTCAGCTCTTCCCAGCAATAAAGGGGAGCACGGGGGGCGGCGGTGGCCGGATCCGGCACATTTCCCGCTCACCTGGCGCTCGCAGACCCAGTCCTTGGCAGAGGCGAAGGTGGCGAGCTGCACAGCCGAGCCCACGGCCACACGGGGCACGGCGCCCGTTACCCCCCGCCACAGCCCCACCACCCCATGCTGCTGATAGATGCTCTTGAAAGCGCCGGAGATGCTCTGGGGAAGAGAGGAAACTGGGGAAAATGGGAATGGTGTGTCCCACCTGGCCAAAATTTCCAACTCCTGTTGGTAACTGGTGACATGAAGCCAGTATTTGCTTTGGAGAGATCTCAGGGGGTCTGGATTCTCCAGATTTGGTATCCCAGCCCCACGTGCCTGTCACACCCCCTCTGTTCACACACTGTTATTTATAGCATCGTTATGGGGCCAAGCGGCCAAACAACAGCTTTAAATTCCTGCTGACCAAAATAGCATCGTCCCGCTGGGGCTCAGATCATGCATGGACAAGGTGCAACCAAATCCTTTGTGTCCCCCCACCCCAACCCTGTCCTCACTCACCTCATGATTGTGCTGGTGGCCCACGGCCATGGTCGACAGTGTCTGGGCTTGGAGGTGAGTCTTGACCTTGGGGGGGACAATGCCAGGTGATAAAACCCCCCGATGTCCGCGCTGGGACCGACTGTGGTCCCCCCATCTTCTTCTCAGCAGATTTTGAGGGGAAGTTTCGGCCCCTCCGACAGTTGTGGGGGACACAGCTGAGTAGCCAAGTGGTAACCCCCGACTTTGAACCCTGTTTCTTTTACCTCTCTCAGCCAGGCCAAAGGGACTCTGCAAACACCCACTGGTGGAGCTCTGCAACCTCAAAAAACTGGGAAGACCCTCTAAAATGGGAGGGGGGGAACCCCCACAATTTCTCTTGGGATCACTTCCTTATGCGGGAGTTCTCTGCTGGTTTTCTGAGGGGAACTTGGGGGAGAAAGCAGGGGGAGACCATGCACAGCACAGCCCCACATTTTGGGGGGTGAAGCAAAGCAGGGGAACAGAGAATGCACCAAGCCAGTGTTTATAGGATGCAGCCAAGATGCCGAACCTTTTGGGGGGGGTCCCCGAAACACCCTCCCACCCCACGGCTTTTGGGGCGGAGCAGCACTCACCAGGTACGCGGGGCTGCCCACGATGGCTCCCACGGCCCCGGCCACGGCCCCGGCAGCCACGGTCCCGCCGGGATACCCGGTCCAGCCGGCGTCCTCGGCGTGGGAATAGCAGTAGAAGCGGACGCCGTTCATGAGCCCCTGGTAGAGCAGCCCGGCCGCCAGCCCCTTCTGCAGCCCCCGCAGCCCGTCCGCCCGGCACACGGCCACGGCCGCCCGCAGCACCCCGCGGTAGGGCCGGGGGTACGTGCCCGGGGGCTGCAGCTCGCCCTGCAGCTGCAGCCGCGTCTTCACCACCTCCAGCGGGTTGGTGAGGAAGCAGGCCAAGCACCCGGCCGTGGCCCCCAGCACCAGGTCGGTGGCCGGGGGCACTCCCCCGGCCGGGGGGCTGTTTTGGGGGGGGTACGGGAATTCCTGCAGGGAGTCGGAAGGGCAGGGGACGCGGGCTCCCGCCGCCATCCGGCACCTGCCCGCAGGGGTGGCCCCAGGCTCCACCTTCCCGAACAACCGCAGGGAAAAAAATCCGGGGGGAGCGAGAGCGAGCGAGCGCCACCTCCTGCAAACCAACCCCCCCCCCCCCAATCCAGCCCCCAGTTTGGGGAAGGGATGTGGGGCAAAGGTCGGGCCTGGGGGTGCGTGCTCCGCGCCCCCCGACACCGGCGCGCCCCCGACAGCCGCGTCCTGCCGGGCCCGGTCTCACGTGATGGTGCTGCCCCGGCGCAAATAGGGAAAAGCAGGCAAAAAAAAAAAAGGCGGGATAAAATTGAAACAGAAACGAAGGGAGAGGAATTTTGGGGGGCACACGCAGTCACCCCCGCCCCAGGCAGCCTGGGGAGGAGGATGAGGACTGGCCAACTCGCTTTGCTCGTGGCCGCGGTGCGCGGGGGGCTTGCGGGGGGTCTCGCCCGCCTCTCCCTGTGCTTTGAAATTGGAGCTTCCCGCGGGAAAATGCTGCAGGGGGTAGGGGATGTCGGTGTCCCGCCCCCCGCCGTGGGTTCCTATTTTTAGGGCTGAGCAGGGATCCCTTGGGACCTGGTTTACCCCATGGCCGAGGCACTTCGGTGGTTACTGAGGAGGAGGACGTGTGAACGCCCCCCATCCCAAACTCCTCCCCTGCCAGGGGCTGCCACATCCCCAATATCCTCCCCCTGCCAGTGGCTGTCCCGGTCCCGATATCCCCTCGAACACCCTCGTTTTGATGTCAGAAGTCAAGGAGGGTTTATGGGGACAGTGGGTGATGCTGGGGGCTGGCCCCATGGCTGTTTCTTTCTTGTCTAGACTGGAAAGATCTCCTGGATCCAGGGATAAGCAAGGACAAAGCATCAAGACTCTTGTGTCCTGATAGGTGATTCCCAGTTGAAGCCACGAACGTGTCCCACCGCAGGGTTAATGCTGCTGGGGTACAGTGACGAGCTGGACGTGCACGTCCTCCTCTCGTTTCATCTAAATGCCCCCTTCTCCCTGCCCCAGAGCCATTCCACAGGCTCCAAGGTGACGGCGGGAGGAGGAGCAGCAGCCTCTGGTGGCAGAATCTGGCGTAGGGCCAAGGCTGAGTTAGCAAGGTCTATTTATTTGGGGAGGGGAAAAAGGAAGCAGATGTATGTACATATACATTCAGTCACGTAAGTTTCCTCCCAGAAAAAGGCCCCGTGAACGTATATTACATGAGAAGGTTTCTAGATTATTATTATTATTATTATTATTTAAAAGCTGGGGTTGTGCCCCAAAGTGCTCATTGTGGAGCGCAAGCTGCGATGGGTCCTCACTGGCCTCAGATGCAGTGAGCCAAAGAGATGGGGACGTGTTTGGTGGCAGCCACGTGACAATGTCCCTCGGGACACCTGAAGAACATGGGACTCCATCTTTTCTCCCCCAGTGCACAGGGTCAGTGTCCAAACCACAAACGGGCTGCTGAGATCTCCTAAAACCATGTTTAAGGCCAATATTTGGCCCCGTTCCTTCTTCCTTAGCCTCAAATCTCCTGGACAGGCTGAGAGTGGTTCAGTGGTGCCCAGAGGCCCCGGGCGAGCTCTCCAGGAGAAGGAGGCGGAGCGGTGCCGTCCTCTGTGATTGTATGAGCAACAAAACATGCACGGTAGCGACTGAGTGTTCCCACCTCGCCCCAACCCTGTTCGAAAATGAACAAGTCCTCAGTCCTGCTTCCCACCACGACGGGGATGCTCGACCCAGCCCACCCTGCTCCCACCCTCTCCCTCACTACTACTGGGATATTATTCCGTGAAAGGCAAATTATTTGCCCCGTGGCAGCTGGACAAGGAGGAAGGCGCAGGCGGTGAAGCATCCGGCTGCTCCCCAAACCACGCTGGATGTCCCCGGCTTGGCGGAGGGCATGGTGTCCACGCTGCAGGCACAGCCCTGGTGGGGACCAAGTGATGGCAGGAGGGTTTGGGGTGCCAGTTGGCCAGATACAGGCCCTGATCCCCAAAAACGGGCCCCCGTGAGCTGTCCTCCCCCGGCCAGGGCTAACACCAGGGGTCCCGCTCAGCCCGTCCCCGGCAGAGGCTGTCACTGCGCTGCCAAGCGCTGTCGATGAGGCTCTGGGCGTCCTCACATTTCTTCTTCACGGCAGCATCCAGAATGGCCTTGTGCTGGA
Source organism: Callaeas wilsoni (assembly GCA_013398955.1). Classification (NCBI taxonomy): domain Eukaryota; kingdom Metazoa; phylum Chordata; class Aves; order Passeriformes; family Callaeidae; genus Callaeas; species Callaeas wilsoni. Next base: position 24,730 of record VWPU01023004.1, on the reverse strand, counting down.
GATCGACCTGAAACATGGGCATGGGACATCAGGAGGGGAACAGACAACAGTCACTTCTCCCTCTCACTGTAAAACCACCTCAGATCCACACGGGAAAGCCGCCTGTGTCACGGATATGGTGACAGCGGGGCTGACCCACGTTCCTCCCATTCCCCTCGCCAGCACTGGATGCTCATGGCTTGTCTTTCCAGGCTCTAAATCCCACATCCTATGGTTACATGGGCCCAGAGGAGCTCCGTGGCTCTCCTGCCCTTTGTGGGAAAGCTGGGTTCACCTGACAGGGACAAATTCATCCCTTTGCCCTCCCTCACCTGATGAGGGTGTGAGGCAGCCCCACAGGCTCACCTGGTAGATGTTCCTCCATGCGACGTTCAGCGCTGATAGGAACCTCTCCAGTTCTGTAGTGCAACTAAAATAAAGGACCCAGGGAGGCAGGAACTCCTTGCTGTCCTGAGCAAACTCCTAAACACCAAGACAGAGGCTGGGTGTCAGCACTGGGTGCTCGCCCAGCCCAGGGCCAGCGAGTCCCAAAGCCCTGCACTCACCAGGATACAGTACTCCTTGCCAGCCTCCATGGAGACAGCGGTGATGTCCGTCAGCTCCGCAGTGCCCAGTGAGCGGAAGAAGCTGGTCTGACAGTCCTCGTGGCACGTGAAGGCCTTCTCGTCCGTCAGCACCAGGCAGCAGGGAACGCACGGCGTTGGGGCAACACCCTGGGGGATCACCTGTGTGGGGTGGGGAAGGGGGGGAAGTAAAACCTGGCATGATGGAGCCCCAACTCCATGGGGTGCCCTGTGGGGAAACCCTCCTGGCTCAGGATAAAGCTGCCTGCTCCATCCTGCCAGACATTCCTGCTCCCTTCTGCAGCGCCAAAGGGGCTCTGGGCAAAGGAGGGGGTCGAAGCACCCACGCTTGGGGCCTGTCCCCAGCTCACCCCTTTGGAGACAGCCTGGCAGAAGTACTGCATCCAGTCTGCCATGTCCTCCTCATTCTCAGCGCTCAGCTCCAGGGAGGGCCGGTCTGTCAGGATCACCTGGAAGGAGTGGGGCCGGTCGGTGGTGTTGGAGCGCCGGCATCCCCCGCACTGCTCGCCGCTGGGAGAGAGGGGGAGGATGGAGATGAGCAGGATGGATGGGCCAGCACGAGCCTGAAAACAGCCTCTGACTGCCCTCCCCGGGCAGCTCCTCACCCCTCTTCCCAATAAACACTCGTTGCCCATCCATGACATCCCCTGGGATTGCTCCAAGGACCATCTCCACGCTCTGCACATTGTGGGAGAGCTGGAGTTGAGCAAAGTGGGTCTCCCAGCATGGCTCTTGGAGGGATGCATCACCCTTCAGAGGCCAAGGCCCCATCCAGAGAAGGAAAGGAGCCCATTTCCAGTGACATGGAGCCAAAACAAATGGGCACCTGCCCCCAGGCAGGAGCAGCAGGGACTCCTGCAGCATGGACCCGATCGTGATGCAGCCGAGAGCCCCTCTCTGGACATCCCAGGTAGCTGCTGCTCCCCTGATCCCCACTGAGTCTGGGTGCCGTGTCCTACCAGCCACTTACCCCATGTTGATGGAGAGCAGAGGGGTGACGTCTGTGCGATCTGGGTACTGGTACAAGATCCCATTGCTGCCGTTTGGGAAGATGAGAGAGGGGGTAGCTGGAGTCAGCTCAGCTCTGGTATCCCCTACCTTTGGTCCCACAGCCACCCCTGCCCTGCCCTCCACCCACGCAGCCCTGTGAGGTCACATTCTTGATGCTGGGCACCCACAACTGGTGGCTTTAGCCACCAAACCAGTGGCTTGGTTCCTTTAGGTGCCAAGATAAGTCCTTTCCACCTCCCAAGCAGCTCCCGGGCAGCAAACTGCTCCCAGCACCTCCTCCCAAGAGCTCTGTCTGACCCCCACCCTGACCCACAGCCCCAGTGCCTACCTGAGCACCACGAAGCAGGGCTTCCACTGCTCCTTGCCCAGGTAGGAGGTCCCTGCCTTGTAGTGCAGGATGCCATCCTTGGTGACGGCGTTTTCTGCAGAGGAGCAGCTGCTGCTGGCGGGACCCAGCGCCTCGTCCATGGGGTCTTCCCAGTGAATGAGGCCGTAGAAACGTACAACCACGTTGCAGGCCTGTGAGAACCAGGAGGAATCAATGGAGTCTCCCGTGAGCCTTTGTCACCTGCAGCGATGGTGGTGATATCCAAACTCACCTCACACTTGGACTCCTGCGCCACAAACTTGGCGAGTGCCAGTTTCTCCATGGTGGCATCCGTGAGGATACTGGGATAAGGGGGCTCCCGGCACCCTTTGATCATGGCTGACTTCAAGGAGACCAGGAAGAACCTGAGAGGGAGGCAGAGATCTCTGACAAGGCTGGGGCAAACAGCCCCTCATCTCTCTCATACACTCTGGTGCCCAAGGGGCTCCCCTTAACCACGGGCCTCTGGTCTTCCAGACCAAAGAGTCGCAAAATCAACCTACAGACCGAAGGTGATGAGAGGCTGCAAAGTCTGAACTCCAGAAAAGAGCTGCGTGACACTGGGAGGCAGACACTCATCCCAGCACAGATCCCAGTATGACCTGATGGTCACCACCCTGAGCTGACAGCACACACAGAGACCTGGGGACATGCCTTGGAGCTCAAGAGCTCACCCCTACTCATCCCAAGTGACACAAGGGACACGTGGTCTGCATTGCCCAGAGCCCCAAAGCTCAGACTGAGGGATGGCGTGACTGTTTGTCCAGGGAGGATCCTTTGGTTGTATCCTTGCCTGAGGCATTTCCAGCTGTCAGCTGGGTTCAGCCAGTGGCATCAAAAATCCCGCAGTCCCCCACTGGTGGCAGGACTGTCATGAAGGGCTGTCTCCGGAGTCTCCCACAGCCCCCAAGTCCAAGAATTCCAGAGTTCCATGCTCCAGTTCCCCACTCACTCAGTGAGAGCCACGTCAGCGGTGTCAAGCAGGAACTGCTTCCTCCGGTTGGTGCACACCAGGGTCACTGTCTGCTGATCCAGCCCAACCTGTGCCGCACAGGAATGGTTAGGGAAGCCAGGCACAGGATGAGGGGCAACGGAGCAGGGCTGACTGGGCTTCTGGCCCCGGGGAGAGGGTCAGTGGTCACTCCACTGCCCATGCAAAGATGTGAGCAAGGTGGGCACCCACAGAAGTGGCATGGGAAGGGGCATCACTTCAACTCTCCCAGTCTCAAAGGTTCGCTGCCCAGAACACTCCCCATGGACACAAACACACCCCACTGTGATGCTCCTGGCACCTTCACCCCTCGGACAGGCGAGAACTGACCCCCCCCCACTCGCCTCCAGCTCCTCCTGGCCAGGCTCACCGAGATGTAATCCAGCTCGTTGTAGGACACAGCCTCCTCCACCATGTATGGCTTCTCCGCTGCCCCTGGCACAGACACAGAGAGCCACGTGAAGGGGAGCCCAGGACCCCCTTTGCAGCAGCAGCGGTGAACCTGCAAACCGAGCCATGTCCCACGCAGCATGGAGCCACGGGACACGTCCCAGGGCTCCTTGGGGACAAGTCAATCTGAGCTCGCTACTGTGACCAGGAGACACAAGGGAACTGGCAGTGGGCTACAGTGGCCTAATTCATGGACAAGCCACGGATGGAGCCTCCCTCCCTGCTGCTGAGCCCAGAGGCTGTCAGGATACCTTTCCGGATCAGGTACACGTAGCAATCCGTCAGCAGGACATAGATCAGCTGCAGGTTCCCTTCCATGTGCCCCGTGCTCATTCGGATCATCTGCATGGAAAGAAAAGAGCTCTCAGCCCTGGGCTGATGCAGGCACAGAGCTGGTCCTTCGATTGATGGAGACCCCTTACCCTGAACAACTGCTCCTCGTTCTCCCGAAAGACGTGGATCATCAGCAGGAGGAGATGGTTGTTATCCACCCTGCGGACAGAGACAGCAGAGGATGGACATGGATGTGAGGCTGTGTGAGTCCAGGAAGGGCAATCCCCTTCCTTGTTGTACATGTTCATGATTTGGGCACTTGTTAGCTCCCCAAGACCTCCTCTTCATCCTGGAGAAGGACAGGCTTTTCCCCCCAAACCGAGGACAAAGGGGAAAAGCATCAACTTGAGCTCAAGACTGTTTGGAAGATGCTTTCCCTCCTGAGCAAACGCATCCTCACCTGAACTCGGAGGGATGGGTCAGCTCCGAGGGGCTGCCCTGCCCTTCCTCCACCCCAGAGTCCTCAGCGCTGCTCAGGGAAGGGCTGGGCTGCTCCTTCTTGGGCTCACAGAGAGCCTGTGGGTTGGTGGTTTCTGTCTGGCTAGTGTGAGGTTCATCACTCGCCCTTTCAGGCTCCTCTACTGCCCCAACTGCTTCTCCCTCTCTGCTTTCTTCTTCTTCTTCAGGAGCCTCAGGGCTACCAGAAACATGTGGCGGTTGGCCAGGCCCTGGAGGGTCATGGTGGCCACCACCTGGTGCAGCAGCGTTTGGACTCTCGACGGTAAATCGGTAGAAGTCCATGGGGGCTGAAATCCCCTCGCTAAAGTCGCCAGAGGACGATCCATCCGGGGTCTCCCCTGGCGTGCCGGTCCGAAAGGGCTGCCCGGGGGGCTCCAGGGCAGCGTTCCAGCCCCCTGGGTCCAGCTGCCCGTTCAGCCTGTCCATGACCTTGCTTAGGGGCTGCCCCACGCTCTCCATGGACGTGTCCTTCATCTCGGGGATGCGCAGGGCCAGCGGGCCGAGGGCAGCACGCTCTCCCCCCTCCTCCGGCCCACCCAGGGCAGCGGGGCCCTCCTCCCTCGGCGGCTCCTCCCTGTCGCTGAGCCCGTTGACGCCGCTGTCCCCGCTGGCCTCGGGCGCTGCAGGCGCCGGACTGTTCACCGCCTCCTCAGGCTTCATCTTCTTCTTCTTGCCTGTCTTCTTCTTCTTGGCTAACCTGTGAGAGAGAGGAATGTCACTCGCTGTGCCCGTTTAGACTCTGCAATATGCAGTGGGGTCCAATCCTTTCCCAACAACATTCCTTTGCAATTTTCCCTAATTTTTGCAGAGAATTCCTTTTATCAAGAACATCCCTCAATGTGCAGCCATGTAGAGCCCATATTTCTGTGCCAGTTTTCATTGATGCCTTAGGATTTTAGCTTTTATATTTCCATATATCTGCAATCCTGCAATTCTTTAGTGTGTAACTCTGAACTCCACACAGAGGGTGAGCAGCTGCTTTTCCCATTTTGGTCAGACACTACAATTCCTCTCTAGGCCTGAGAATTAAGGACACTTCACTGTCTCAGGCCCCGAGAAAAGGAAACAAAACTGAGTTGAGGGGGTGCAAACTGAGAGAATGAGACTGCACTGCCTGAAGCTGTAATTGGACAATTAACCTCTGATATGCAAACAGACCAAGCTTATATCTGTCCCAAAAATGTGTGGCTGTGTCCATCCTGGGTGCAGTCCCTGCGAGACTCCTGCACTGCCCAAGGTGTACCCTGTAAAGGCCTTTCAATAAATACCTACCCTTTATCCTTTAACTCTGTCCGGCCTCTGTTCCAGGTCAGGCTCTACAAGGCATCATCATGAGACACAAGGTATGGAAACTTTTTCCTACCTATCCCAAAAAGAGGTGCCACTGCTGACACAGTACCTTGGGCTTTCTTTGAGCTGTAAAGGGATCACAAACAGTTGTGGAGCTAAAGTGACGTGGGAGAAATCCCTGGTTGAGATCACGAAGCTGGGAAGGGAGGAGGATTCTAGAGGTGGGAAGGCCGTGTCCCCACCTGCCAGAAGAAGGAGCTGCAGGCTGGAGCACGCCGGGATGTGCTGCGGAAGTGCTCTGGCACCCACAGCACCCAAACTGCTGCCAGCTCACCCCTGTTTGGGAAGCGAGCCCAGTGCTCCCCTTCCCTGTGTCTGCCATGTGGGATGATGTTTAAAACCCAGCTCCTCTGCTCCTTCCCTGGGAAAACTGGGCATGAGAACAAAGCACAGCCCTGCTGGGCGGGTTTGGGGTGTCCCCAGCACTGGGTGTGAGCAGAGCCTTGAGCTCTTTGTCTGAATTGAGGGCTCTGAGGGATCTCTTGGAGATTTCCTCTGCAGGGATCAAACACCCAAACACCGGCCAGGAGCTCTGCGAAGGCATCTCCTGCGACAGGTTTGGCCACAGCTCACTGACAAACAGGAGGAGGGACAGGATGGGAGAGAAGATCCAAGCCCCAGAGCTGCTGCAAAGCTGCCACCAGCTGGAGAGAGCTCTGAATAAAAGCCCACGGATTACTCTGAGCTCTCTGACACACACTGGCAGGGAAAGGCGGTGATGTGGAGTCAGCCCAAGGGACCCAGCCCAGCCCCGCAGGGCTGAATAAAGGCTGCAGCACAGAGACCATCCTCACTGGGATAGAAGAGGTGGCACATCCTCAACATCCGCCACCCGTTTCCAGGCCAGCAGCTCTGTCCCTACCTGATGACCTCCAGCTCCGTGCAGCTCTCGGACTGGTCCGTTCCTTCGGGGGTGGCCTCTGCCTTGTCCCGGGAAGCCGTGTGCACCGGCGTGGTGTCGGCGGAGGACGGCGCCTCGGCCTTGTCCTCATTGAAGGGGTTGTGGCGCTGCGTGGGGCTCCTCACCGCGGCTCTGCTGCCGTTGGCCTCCGAGGCGGTGGAGCGCGGGCAGCTGAGCGTGTCCGTCAGGTCTCCGTCTGCAGGGACAAGGCGGGAAGAGCGGATCGACGCCAGCTCGGGCTCCTGGATGGAGCCACATCAAGCCAAGCCGCGCGCCGGGGGCTCGGGGCGTTCTGTGGGCACCGTGCCGCTGGCACTGCCAGCGGCTCCTGGCAAGGAGGGACGGGCAGGCCAGCGGGAGACCCAGCACCTCCTCTGCAGTTCAGAGAATGTCTGAACACAACAACTCGGTCACCCAGGAGCCGGCAGCTGGATTGAGGAGCAGAGGTAGTGTCTGTGCAAAGAGTCTGAGGGGTCCTGGGGCCATCGTTCCTGAGCAAGGCGACAGCGAGCAACGAGGCTGCTGCTCCTGCCCTGCCTCGGGGCTGGGGAAAGGTGCTTGCTCAGCTGGAAGGGCAGACACGGAGCCAGCCCATGGAGCAGCGATGCTGACGGAGCTAGCTGCTCTCCTCTGCTCACATGAGACACGCGTGGGGGCTGGAGTGTGCTGGAGGGGGGACACAGCGTTCACGGGGGTCCAAGGACAGCAGGCAGCACAGACAGGGTGGAGCACAAATAGCTGGGCCCGTGTTAGTCTCCAGAGGGAAAAAGAGCAGTGGAGAAGGGCTGCAGGAGTCATGCTCGGACTATTATTATCCATTATCCACCCAAAATCATGGTTAAAGCAAGGTTATCCATGCCCTTCTCTTCTCCAGCACCATTCCTGGTCTAGTGGAAGGTGTCCCTGCCCATGACAAGGGATTGGAATGAGATAATCTTTAAGGTCCCTTCCAACCCAAACCATTCCATGATTCTATGATTCCTTTCCACAGCCAGCTAAAAAGACACCTTGGGAAGAGAACCACAGCCCTGGCAGACTGATTTGGGGTGTAGGATTTGAGGAAGAAAATGAAACCTCTTGTAAAACTCTAATCCAGGCAGTTTGTGCTGGATGATTCCAAAATGCCACTTTGTTCCCACTGAAAAACCTGCCCCGGAGCAGGGAGGGTGTGAGCTCTACCAGGGAAGTCAATCGGGTTTTAATATCTGCATTTTTAATATTTGCACTAAAGGAAAATTCATGGAATCGCTTAAGTTGGAAAGGTCCTCCAAGATCATCGAGTCCAACCATAAATAAAACATTTAAAAGCTATTTCAGCCCCAGGATCTCAGGCTGCACCACCAAATCCACATCACTTCTTTGGCCTAAATCCTGCTAGTTCTGCTGAGACAAAACAATCTTTGTTCAAAACACAGAATTTCATCCCAAACTGCATTTGCTGAAAATGAGGAACAGCACAACCTTCTTAACCTCTGCTCTGTCCCCACAGCGAGGAATCCATGTGTGAGCTGACCTGGCAGGGGCTTCTGATGACAACTTCCCCGTGGCTGAGGAAACTCAGCCTGGAGCAGTGCTGGATCCCACTGGCACCACCGTGCACATGGGAGCTGTGCCTGCCTCAAATCCAGAGAGATCTGCCCCCAGCACCCCTCGGCTTCAGCCTCTGCCCAACACCCACGCTGGAGCTGCTGGCTGCACCTTGGGTTTGGAAATGTGGTTTGTACCCTCCAGGGATGGGTTAAACCACCTCTGTGACATCCCTGTGCGTGGGATAAGAAAGAAGGTAAGAGGGAGCGCGTTAGAGCCCGAGAGCGATCCACATGGAATTCAGGCAGATTTGCCCAAATATTCCCCAAATATTCAAGTGGTACCATCAGGCTCCATCCAGCTTGGAGCTGCAAAGGATGGAGTATGGGTGTGTTTCCTCTGGGGGTGAAGCAGAAAGGGTCCTGCTCCAGTGGAGGAAGTATGCGCAGGGGCTGCACGTGGAGGAAGAGCAAATTCCTTTAAACTGGACAAGTGCTCTTGGTCATAAAGGCCAGAGGTAGCCAGTAAGTGAGTTTAAAAAGTGGCAAAATCAATAAAAGTAACAAATGTAATGTCCCAAACTGAGTATGGCCATTTTCTGGATGTTGTGGCTTCATGGGAGAAGTCTGGACACAAGACAGGATGATCCAGGGAAAACAAAACCTCCCAAATTAATCCCTGCAAAATGCCCAAAATTAAAGGCAGCAGAATTAGCTCAGCTGTTTTCCAGGGCTTTCAGGAAACCAATGATGGTGGATCAGTTTTTCAATCAGCACCCTGCATGCTTTACCCCAAAGAGAAAATCCATGACAAGAGGACAGCTGGCACATCCCACATTTTGGGCCTGTACGGAATTCCATCAGGACAGGGCAGCTGGTTGTTAAAGAAACAAACATGGGAACAAGCAGCAAGCTCAGGGGGCAGCAATGCAGAGAGAAAACCAAAATGCTGTAAGAGATGAGCGTGTCCCACCTTCCCAGTCTCTGCTGGGCATGGTCTGCATTGCTGGAAAGACATCTCCAAAATCATAATCTACAAAAACGAGGGATAAAACTCAGGATTAGAAATACAACTAGTGGGGAGGGAAGTGGGGAGAGGGGAGAGTGTGAAGGGGATCTGGGGAGGGAGATGGGAATGGGGAGAAACAAACCAACAGTCCACTGGTATCTGAAACACATGAGAATAGGGAATGTGGATGTGAATGGAAACCAGCTGCACTAATGGTTGTTCCTTCTGGAACAGTGGAACAACTGAACAACAACACACTAACAATGTTAGGGGAGCTACGAAGGGACCAGGGAAGGGTGAAGGCCCCATTATTCAAGCTGCTGGGAAGCTCAGCCAGATACACAGTGTCACCTAGGGCTTGATCCTGTCTGGGAAGCAATTTAATCTCTCTGTGCCTCAGTTTCCCCACGTCACACTTACCTCCCATAGATACTGTGATGTTTGACTCATGAATGTCTGCAAAGCCAGGGATCTGATTAAAGGGAAAAACTTGTTCTCTGATCCTACAATCCCCAGCTCCACCCACACTCTCAGGGTAGAGATATGCTCCTGTTGAAATGATGAGCAGGGTAATAGTTACAGGGAAAAGTTAAATTCCTCCACACCAGAGGAGCAGCAGCAATTCCTCCCCTCCTGGGTCCTGGTCCAGCATTCCTACATCAGCACCAAGCCCCTCTGTGCATGGGGAAACTGAGACACAGAGCACAGCCACTGCCTGGACACATGGAATAGGCTGAGATGATGCCAAACCCAAAATCCATCTCCAAAATCTCCTGGATCTCTATTCCAAAGCCCTCTTCTCTCGAGCATTAAGCAGCCATCCACCAAACAGGCCAGAGACACCCAGTGATAGGGACAGGCAGGAGATGTCTGGCACCAGGACATGCTCTGCTGAGGGAGGAGCAGGAATACAAACCCAGGGATGCAGCAAAACAGCTGCCTATGCCAAACCTCTGGGGACAGAGAACCTCATTCCTGTGATTTTTATTTCTAGGCTCCTTGTGCTGTCTCCAGCTTCCCTGGGTCTCTGGAGATTTGGCATGAGCAAGTCCCTGAAATCAAACCCTTTCCTGAGTGCAGATGTGGTGAGCCCAAACCAGTGCTGTGCTTCCAAGTCCTTCGTTAAAGCAACTCTAATGCCCATCCTGGGCTGTTCCTTCTCAGCATCTGTAGTACCTGCAGGTTCTGTCTCACTCATAAAAGGCAACTGGGAAAGGTGACCTTTGTCTTGAGGGAACCAATCTGTGTGTGGGCTCAGTCCCAAATTCCCTGCATCCAACAGTTCATTCCATTAAAATTCTATTCCAGAATCCCCTTAGCTCAAACTGACATAAACCCCAGGATTTTGGATTAGGAACAGCATCAGCAGAGCTGCTGCTTCATGTGAACATGGTGGGTACAGGACAGGAGCTCCCTGTTCTGGCTGCAGCGGGTTCATGGGGCAGACACAAGGTATGTGTCTGCCCAGTTCATCAGGAATAACCTCCAGCCTCTCTGAAGGGATAAGGGGGTGAGCAGGACAATTTATCAGGCTGCTCAAGATATATAAAGAGGAAAAACCAGAACCTCTGAGACCACTGGCTGTCTTTCTCCCAGACTGCAGACACAGAGAAGACTCTGAAACTACTCCCCACCAGGGCCAGCACATGTGGGTCTCTGGACTGCGAAATAAGCAGTTAAAAACCTGCTCTGCAGCCCTGTGTCCCTGCTGACCTGGAAGCCACATTCAGATACAGGCACGGACTTCACTCTGTGGGGAGATTGCTCCAGTTCTTGCTAAATTCCCCAGGATGGGAATGTGGCCTGGAGTGCCTGCAGGGAAAGTCCTTCTCTCCCGGTTTGAGGCGTAGAATCAACACAGACTGGTTTGGGTTGGAAAGGACCCTAAAGTTCACCTAATTCCACCCCTGCAAAGGGCAGAGACACCTTCCACTATTCCAGGTTGCTCCAAGCCCCATCCAACCTGGCCTTGGACACTTCCAGAGATGGGGCAGCCACAGCTTCTCTGGGGAAATTGTGCAGGGCCTCACCACCCTCACAGGGAAGAATTTCTTCCTGATCTCTAATCTAAATTTCCCATCTTTTAGTTTAAAACTCTTAGTTTAAACCCATTTCCCCTTGTCCTATCTCCCAAGGATGTAAGACAGGAGAGACTTCCAGCCTGGCTGCTGGGTCTCTCACTTTAGTCTTTTCCAGTCTAAAATCTGCTGCCTTATCTGAAGGGGATGTGGGAACAACACAGCCCTGCCCACACTGTCCCCAAAACCCACTGACCCTCACTGGACGGAGCAATAGCACTGTCATCCCATTCCAGGTTGGTGGAGGTGACAGAGTTGAAGGAGTTGAGGGAGAGGCTGTCGGAGCCGTGCACGGAGCTGGGCAGGCGCTCCTCAAAGTCCAGCAGGTACTGAGGCTTGTAGTAATCCGGCATGTACGGGGCCAGATCCAGGTACGGCGCATCCTGCAGGGCCGAGAATGTGGTGAGAGCCAGGCTCTGTTATTGGCACAGCTGGGGGGAAATGCCACCCCACAAAACAGTGCGACTGTCCCTTGAAGGTCCCCTCTCAGTGTCCATCTGGGAGGAAACCCAGCAGTTTCACCAAGGGTTAACCAGTGGATTGGTGTTTCCTGGAGGGACACCAGGGTTTCGTACCACACTTGCAGAGCTCAGCTCCTTTATCCCCACCAATCTGCCCTGTAGCTGCCTTGTTCCTCCTCCAAACAGTGAAGAACTGAGCAACAGGAATAAATCCCATTGTTGGATACCCAAAGACCTAAAAGTCTTTCCCAAAATCATCAGCGTCATGTTTTCAGCCGAAGGTCAACAGGAAGGTCCACCCTGGACCAAGTGGTGGGATCTGTCCCACCCTGGACTTCTGCTCCACCTTCCCACTCTCCCAGAGCCAGGAGAAGAGGTCAAACACTCACCAGGTCCAAGTCAAAGCGGATGAACTCCAGTCCGGACACCAGCGTTAAGAACAAGGTCAGATGATCGTGACTGCAGACCAGGGCGTTCCTGCCACAGGAAGGAACAAAGGCGCTTTACAGATGTGGAAAGAGGAGAAGCAGCTACAAGGGCCCTTCTGTTTCTTTGGAGGAGTCTCTGAGCTGCCACAGATCGGCCCCAGAGCTGGCAGTCCACTCCTTGCCTCCATGGGCAGCCACTATGTGCTGTCCCCAAACTGAGCTACAGCCACATTTCCAGGTGTCCAGCAGAGCTGGGTGCCTGGACAGGAGCTCAGCAGCTCCTTGGAAATCATGGAAAAATATAAAAGAGACTGCAGAGTAAAAGCAGGAACTAGGAGAAAGGCCTGCAGGGCCTCATGGAGGTAAGACATCAGTATGTTCACATCTGGGACCTTTAAATTAACCACATAAATCCCACAAGGAAAAAAAACCAAACCCTGATCAACTGCTTGTCCCCCAGTGACAAATCCAGGCTGGCTTCTGACAAGGAGGGATGTCAAGCATTGCCCAAAGGAGAAAGAGATGAGACACTCACTTGACGTAGTACTTGTGCAGCAGGCTGAGGTTCTCCTGGAACAGCCTCAAGTAGCTCTCCAAGGAATTTTCGTTGAGGGCAAGGTACAGCCAGGCCCGGCCTGGAAACAGAGCAGCAGAGAGATTTATCTGGAAACACCAAAGAAGCGACACAAGCCTAGAAATAATAATGAATTAGTTAAAACCTCTCACATCATTCATTTGTATCATTTGAGGGGAGCAACTGTGGGGGAAATCTGGGGCTGAAAATGCCAGTGATTCATGATTTGGAGCAAAATTGGTGAGACAGGTGAAGAAGCAGCCATACAACTGTGTCTCTTCAGCAAGATGGGGAGCCCTGCCAGAAATGCTGGGAGACAAGAGAAACAGAGGGAGAATTGCTGCAAATCAGCCCAGGTGAGATTTGACAGAAATTCAGGTGCAGAGAGAGGTGACAGTAGAGTCTGTGCTCAGCCCTGCTCTCACCAGTACACGCCCAGGACATGACGGGTGTTTGGATAACCAGGCACAGAGGATCTGGGCACTGTCCTGCACCACAAGTGGCCTCGATGGTCTCAAACATCCACTACGGACAACGCGGAGCAGGGAAAATGTAGAATCATGCACAACAGCTACAGCAAGATGTGGGGCGAGAGGGAATGCTCCCATCTGCCTCAGAACCCTTCCTGAGGGCACAGTCCACAGAGCCTCCATCAACCACAAACCCTTCCCAACGTCATGGCCTCACAGGGCTTCCATCAGCCACAAACCCTTTCCAAGGGCACGGCCCTACAGAGCTCCCCTCTATTAGGAACTTTTCCCAAGGGCATGGCCCCACAGAGCTCCCCTCTGCCAGGAACCCTTCTCGAGGCCGCAGCTCTGCAGGACTCCCATCCTTCCCAAGTGCTACCCTCTGCCAGGAACTCTTCCTGAGGCCATGGCTCCACAGGACTCCCATCTGTCTGGAACCCTTCCTGAAGGCACAGCCTCTTGGGTTTCAGGGCAGCAGAAGCCGGGCTACATCTCAGCACCTGACTCCGAGGCACGGTGACATTATTTCTAGAGACCTCAGGCAGTCATGGCAGGACTCCCATTTCCTTGGCACAGGCTGTCCAGGGAAGTGGTGGAATCACCATTCCTGGAAATGTTCAAACTACGTGTGGATGTGGCACTTGGGGATGTGGTTTAGTCGTGGTCAAGGCGGTGCTGGGTTAATGGTAGGACTCGACGATCTCAGAGGTCCTTTCCAGCTTTAATGATTCTGGGATTCCTTTGTCTGTGACCTGGCGTCCAATGGCTCCCTCGATCCACAAGGAGCCCCAACTCCTCGGCACAGCCTGGGCCTCCCCAGGTGCCGCCAAATCCAGAGCTGGGGACACTGAATACTCACTGCGTCCCAGGTTGGTGGCCACGTGCTGCAGCACTTCGATCTGTTTGATGGCTTCCCGGCGCGTGAAGTGAACCACCAGCACCCAGTACCCCGAGGAAAGATCTTGCAGTCTGGAGGAAGAAAAATCCCAGAGGAAAATTAGGCAAAAGCTTCATTATCTCCACCCCAATCCCTGCCTAGATGCTTTCCCCATGCTGAGGCTCCACACCAGGCTTTTTCCATGGGGAAAAGCAGCATCCCAGAGGTGGGCTCAAGGCTCACCCATAGAGCAGAGCGTGGTCCAGGTGTTCACAGAGCCGCTGCAGGACCTTGTCGTGGTTTCTGATGGCTGGTGTTTCATCTTCACAGGCAGCAAAGTAGCTCTGCAGCTGCAGAAAGAAGAGATGGGATGGCTGGAACGCCCTTCTCCAGCCCACAAGGAGCAGGCAGAGGTGCCAAAACACTCATATCCAGCATTAAACAGTTCTTTGTGATCTCTCAGTTGGCTAAACCCTGATGCAGGTTTTCCTTAAGGGGTGTAGCTGTTGGTTTGGAGAGGACCCTAAAGGCAGCAGCTACAGGGAGAACCTTGCCCAGTGTCCCCACATCTCACAGCCCAGCAGTGCCGCGGTGGCTGCACAACAACTCCCCGGATGCGGAGCAGCCTCTTCCCTCCCAGCCAACACTACAGCGGGGTCTGGTGGTTCCTCTGCAGCCACCACAAAGTGGTTCCGAGCAGAAATAAACCCCAGCTCTGCTCTGTTTCTGGCTCTGACCTGGATGAGGCCCCTCCTTGGTTTTGCTAGAAATCCCCTTGCACCCAAATCCTATATCCCTTTCCAGCTGACCCATCGGCCTCCTCCTGCCCCCAGAGCTTACGGATCTATTTAGGTCCCGTCTCACACATCCCTGGCATCCAGGCAGGGAGATTACTCTCCCAGGATGTAATATCAGCTGGACAGGCCATGGCTGTTTGCTGGCAAGAAGCAATAACAGCTCAGCTGAGCCACAACATTATAGACAACATATATGTTATTTTAGTGACCTGACACGTCTTTGCCAAACCTTACTAGATGATAGATATGGAAAACCCAAAAACTTGACATTATCATTCTTGTCAAGCCTGACCTGTCCCCTAAAACTGGTTTCTCCTCCAGAATTATTACTAGAGAAGCTCCTTTAGAAAAATCATCCAGTCTTGGTGTGAAGTTATCCAGGGGTCAGAGAACACCTCACAGCCCCTGGGAACTGATCCCAACAACACTCTTAAGAACGTGAACATATCGAGCTCCAACATCCTCCTGGCCTGAAGACCTGGAATCCCTGGAGCTCTTAGGTAAGATGGGAGAGCCAGGCATGTTCCTGCACGGAGCTGGTCCCAGCCCTCAGATGGGAAGAAACTGCTGAGCCTGGAGAATCGCAGCCAGAGTTCCCCTGTCCAATGGCACAGCCCTGCTCTGCCTGTCCCTCTGCTCCAGCAGGTGAATCCCCTGCGGAAGCAGACACGCAGCGAGGTGGTATTTGCAGAGGCACCTGTGGGTGCTCTGGAGATCCACAGGGGTTTTCACGACATCCACGTGAGACCTGGAGCATTTCAGCTCAGCAGCTCCTATCCATTCTTGGGAGAAAGCTGTTCCAGAAGATTCTCACTATTCATAGGCAGCCCGGACTGAAGCAGAGAGGAAAATGCCCTAAAATCTCACTCTTTAAGAAAAATTTCAGGAGGTACTTGCAGCCAGTGTCTGAAGCTGCAGCAAGGACACCAGAGGAAGAAACAAAATCACAATTTAGAGCCATATCCCTCAGGTGATGGATAGATGGAGTCATGGGAATGATCTCCAAGAGCTGGAGCTCACTAAAATACCCCATTTTTGGGAAAATTCAGGCAGAAAGCAAAGATCTCACAGGACATCAGCCAGCATATGAAGGCAGAAATTCCCAGCTTGTCCCAACCAGGCTGTGGGCTCTGCAGGGAGCTGGGGTGCCCTTGGAGGAGGTTCTGGATGTTTCTACAGGCTCTGTGCTGGATTGGGGAAATGCAGGTGTGGGGGAGAGCTGTGGGGAACAAGAATAAATCTTCGTTAGCATTTTGTTAGCTCACCACTGAAAAAAAGAAGACACAGCTTGGGGAGATCAGTGTGGAGGAAACTTGGAGCCTGTCTATGCCTCTGACTGGAGGAATTCCTCGTGACAGAGACACTCCAAGCCTGGGCAGCAAAAGAGATGAGGAAATAGAAGTATTTCCTCTTTTTTCTTTCCTCCTTTCCCCCAAAATAACTCAGAACTTTGTCATGCTCCTTCCCGCAGCCAGTGCACAGCTCCCATCACTCTCCATGGATCGACCCGCTCCTGTCATCAAAGATGCAAACTATTAGCAAATGGTGGCTGTTTCCATCTAAAAAATGGATTTATCTTCCCTAGAAAAGCCCAATCTTCTCCCAGGAAGGGGTTTAGGTTTTGAAGGGCTCATTCTATGTTACACCAAGGGTTGATGCTCCTTTTAGCTGCTCTGCAAGGAGCACTGAGCCTCCTGCTCTGCACGAATCAGCTTCCCCTGCATCCCTCTTCCTGGGGAGGCTGCTGGAAAATCTGGCCCCATGGCCATACCCAGAGCAAACCCACCCCAAAAGGCTCAACGCGGTCCCTGTGGCATCAGGAGCCAGAGGATGAGCTGGTGTGACTGCTTTGCTCAGAGTCACGGGGTCACACCAGCCCAGTGGGCGAGAAACGCGCGCTCAGCAGTTCGGGATTGGGATTCTGGCACTCTGAGTCACGGCCCTTTAGGAGCTGGGGGTCACAGGGAAGCACACAAGGGCTCACTCCCACTGAGACGTGTCACCACGTCCCCATACAGCGCTGCACCCAGGGATGGTGCCATTTCCAGCATCCCTCCAAAATAAACACAGCCAAAGGCTTCCAGGGCCCAGCCAAGGGCAGGCACGGCTCACTGGAGCACAATTCCCAAAAGAGATTAGCCAGGCAAATCCCTGCCCAGCCACCACGAGTCCAGGGAGGAAACAAGACAGAGCAAGCCTTGGGAACTCCTGGGTGGAGTCATCCCTCCAGCCAGGGTGCGGAAAGACTTGCAAAAGCTGATGGGGAGGTGTTTCTGGCTTGGGAAGAAGGGTGAAGACACACAGAGAAAAGTTAGCATGAAAAAGCTTTCCCAATTAGGGAACAAAATCCAGCAGCATCATTTTTCAAAGATCCAATGCCTAGCTGAAAATCTGTAGGAACTACAACCACGAGCATCATGGGGGATGATCGCAGCACCCGCTCCTGAGCGTGGTGATGGCAGGGGTGATGTTGCAGTGCCCCAAAACATGGCATTTTATGGAGTGTTTATATGGAGTCTCCTGTAAATCGTTAAAGAACACACATGGATAATTCCCTCTCCCTCAGCAGTCAGACCTGTCTGGGAAGTGGTGACCAAATTTCATGAGGCATCCACAAAGCAGCTCCCTGACACAGCTGGGCAGTGAGCTGGGCTGGAGCTGGGGACATCAGGAAGGAGGCAAACGATTGGGTTAAAAACATCATCCCCCGGTTTTCCAGAGAGATGCTCTCCCCCTCGTCTCCTCTGCACCCCAAATCCAGAAGGAAGGGCTGAAGGCTGGCTCGGATGCAGGACTTGTGAGGGCCACAGCATTGCCTGGAGCCCTGACCCGGGGCTATTTATAGACATTCCTGTGGCCAAAATAAGCACTGCTGGCATGCAGAAGGCATCCCGGCCGTCCACCCACCAGGACCACTCCGCAGCCCGACCAGGTCCAAGCACCAGCACTCACGGGACAGAACCTGCTTGGGAGAGGGCCACGACAGCCCAACCACGGGCTGAACACAGCTGGGACAGCCTGGAGCAGAAGGGTGCTTGTCCAACGGGAACACAGACCTGGCTGGCACCGGGAAACACTCGCACCTCGTCCCCACTGAGGAGGAGGAGGATTTAATTGCTGTTTCTCAACCACAAGTTCATTTTTTTGGCAGTGACACACCCTGCCCCATGCTGGCACGCATGAGAGAGGCTATTCCTTGCACAATTTTGTAACCTATTAATTGCAGTGGTTCTCAATGAGTGTGAAGCTTTCCAGGCTGATCTGCAGAGCTCCTGTGTTGCAAGGCAAGCCAACAAATAATCAGGGAGGTGTTCTGGAAAGCCCATTCTCAAATCTAATCATTCTTGTGGTGCCTTTGAAATCTCTCCAGTAATTCTAAAAACTTATTGGAATACTGAAACAGTCTCCTGATCTGTTCAGGGCTGGCCACAACCCAACTGAATCCACATCTCCCCTCTGTAAATCTGCCCTGCAGATGTTTCACCAGCAGCTTTCCAACATCAATTCCATTTCACTTGCTCTGCTTGGTATTTCCCTGGCAGGACAAACACTGCAAAAGAACAACAAACACCCCTTGCATTCCTCAGCTCCTTAACTGGGATGGGAGAGGGGAGAGGTGCTTCAAAACCTTCATTCCCGCTCACAGCACATGGACTGAGGTGAGGGGTTTTCCCCAGCTGAAAGAGCTGAGCATCCTCAGGAGCAATCCTGGAGCTCCAGGGAGCACAAGAAAGGGCGACTGACCTTGTCCCAGGCGATGACAGCTCAGCGCCAAGAGAAGACACAGTGGGAAGGGCCAGGACAGACACCTCTGAACTGTCACTTTCACACCTGCTCAGGGGGTACAGCCATTCAACGGCAAATGGATAAAGAGGAGGCTGAACTCCTGTGCCTGGAAAACTCATAGTTTTCCAAACCATCCATAAAAGCAGGCTGAATTTCATGTCAGGGGCGCTAGTCTCTCTCTTACATTTGTACACCACAAAGCCCTAAAACTCCAGCTCTAGCAGGACATTTTGGAGGTTACACACACGATCTGACTCAACATTCCTCACAACAAGCTTCCAAACCAGCACTGGCCTCAGTGCCCAGCTTCGTGCACCTCTCCTGGATCTTGGGGCTTTTTCCAGAAAAAACACACCAGGTATGCTCAGAGCCTGGAAGGCATCATGAGCGCCACTGGAGCAGCCTGGAGATGTGGAGAGACAGGAGCCTGACACAGGTGACGTTGAAACCCACAGCAAAGCTGCTCCTTGCTGGAAACACTGAGCTTTGAAGCATTCCCAATCCAAAGCCAGCAAGATTGTTATCTCCTGGGACACATACCCATCTCAGCTCACACCCTCCAAGGCTTTTCTGGGGCTTCCCTTCACTATTTCTAAGCAGCAAAGCTTGCAGCAGGTTGGAGCCATGCGTGACTCAGACAAGGAGAGGATTTTTTCCAGTGGGAATACTTAGGGAGCATCCTGTTCCTCTGTCACAGCGAGCAGAGCAGGGGCCAGGCACAGAACTGGCTGCAGCAGAACAGGATCCCTGAGCTAACCAGAGGCAGATGGCAAGGTCACATGCTCAGCACAACAGAAAAGATAGATTTTATGGGGAAAAAGCACCAAGTCCAGTGGCAAACACCAGAAGCAAGCAAGGTGATGCTCTTGCAGGGAGCTGCTGCTCCCTCACACACCGGGCATCGCAGCTCTCAGTCCCTCCCCACTGCCCATGGCCTCTGGCCCGCAGTTAATTCAGATACACCTCTTGGACCAGTTCACCAGAAGTGGGGAAAACTGAAATCACTCAACAGCCACTGAAACTGTGCAATCAGAGGCAAAGAGGCTCGGAGGCTTTGCTTTAGTTCCTTGGGCAAACCATGGCCAAAATTCACCCTCCTAAACCGACCGCTCTCCCCGCAAAATGCTTTGTATTAGAGGGAGGAGAAAAAATAAGATTTTTTAATTCCCAAAATGTTATCACAGCCTTGTCCATCCTCAGCTCCAGAGCTGATTTTGAGTGTTATGGAGGACAAACATCAGTTCAGGTACCTGCAGAACCCAATCCCCTTGAAATTGTGGATGATGAACCTTGGGTCATCACCAGACCTGTGGCAGTGTGAGCGTGACTGGTACCAGAGTGGCTCCTGGATGGTCAGGCAGGGAAGTTTCCTGATCACTGGGATGAGGCAAGAGGAATTTCTAAAGAGATAAACCTTGAAATACTCAAGCAACGCAAGCAATACACAGCTGTGATGAGAGCAGAACCACAGCACCACAAAGACAAAGCCCTTAGAGGCCCACCAAGACACATCTGTGGACTTGTTAAAAGCACCTGAGTGACCCTTGTGTCTTGTCTTCACAGACAACTCAAGAGCTCCATGAGATTGCTGCTACCTTCACCCACAGGCTTATGGCAGCTGGAAAACCTGGTACATGTGGCAAAGGAACATGCAGGACTACCCTCTTAATGTGCTCCCTGCAGCAGCCATGGATGTGGCCTGGAGAGATGTGAATGAGCGAGAGGAAAGACCCTGGTAGAGATAAAACCCCTGTGATCTTTCAGCCAGCCAGGTGCCCCTCAACAGGGAGGCAAGAGACTGCTTGGCTGTTTTCACATCTCCAGAGCTGCTGCCTCCGTGTCACAGCCGTTGGGCTAAATAAATCCAGCCAGGCAGAGATGAGCACATTCCCTACGTGATTGGAGCAGGGATGCTCCACTCCAGTGCTCCCTGCTTCTCTCCAGGACACAGCGGCGCTAAGCCATGCCCAAACCCACCCTCCCTTGCCATGCAGGAGAGGCAGAGGTGCACAAGGCAGAGCTCAGCAGCACAGGAGACTGCAAAGGCATTTCAAAGGTACAGGGCTAAAAATCCAACCCGGAGACAGGCAAAGGCTCAGCATTAACTTGCTGTGAGGGCAGTGGAAACCTTCCCAAAGTCATGCAGAAACAGAGCAGAGCCAGAGCTTTTGGCAAGAACTCCTGCAACATCAGCAAAAACCACTGCTCCACCTGATTGACATGCACCAAGGATCAGCTGCTCCAGAGTTCATGGCAATGTGTGTCCTTCAAAGCCAGCAGAATGGCCTGAAAACCAGAGAGGAGTCCCAAAATCTGGGATTCTAACCTCTTTTCTGATTTTACATTCAGCTCCTGGAATTGTCAACAATAACACTGTTTAAGGACTTTGCATTTTCACCACCTAATCCCAGGTAGGAGAGCACTAAACCCCTCCTGAACTCAGAGAATATTCAGGGAAACCCAAGAGAACACAAACCACCAGCTTCATGGACTAGGGAACCTGTGACAGCTCCTGGCTACCAGGAGATGCTTGGCTAAGGATGGATTTGAAGTTGTTGGTATTTCTGGTGTGTTTAGAGTCCACCTGGGCAGCACCAGGAAGCTGCTCTCATCCCACTGCCACCACACACAGCAACATCTCCTAGAAGGAAACAAGCACTTGAGTGAACAAGAGCCTGCACACTGAGCCATAACATGCCCATCTCCAGCCTCCTGCCCCAATAAAGCCCTAAATCTTTGCAAAAAAACAAGGATTAGGCATCACTTTGTGCAGTAATTTGAGCCTGCAGCACAGCGCTCTTAGCAGAAGGGGAACTGAGTGGGAAAAGGGAAAAGAAACGGTCACGAGATGGAAGTAACACTGTTCATGTGTGCAGAAAGCATGACCCTGTGAATTAATTTGCAGCTCCCAGGGAGGACACAGAGGACAAGCTGTACACGGGAAATCATGCTCCCAATTCCCTTGGAACTGAAGCAGGGACCCAGCTCCTCAGTGCTGAGCTTTCCAGCCTCTCCTGAAGCCACCAAGAGCAGAAACCTCTTGGCATCTCTCTGGTTGGAGAAGCCTATTTTGTCTAAGGTGTTTTGTCTCACTTTTTGCAGCGGAGGCCTGACTTCACACCTCCGACCTCACAACTCCAAAATCCACGGCAGAGCTACCACTGATCTCCCCCTTGTATCTGGGAACCACACAGAGAACCCCACAGGCTGGACTTACCCTGCCAAGCAGGTTTCCCACTTTCCCATCCGTGCTCCATCCCTCATGTTTTTCCAGGAAAATAACAGAAATGGTCCTGTTCACTGAAGTTTGAGGGATTTGCTTGGAATCGAAGCTTTTTTTTGCTGTGGATTTGTACAGAATTCACCCACTGCTTGTGCTCACATTCCCCCATCCCTAATATCCAGCAGCACATGGTAAAAACTGAAATCACAGCCAGGTAGTCACAGCCCTGGGTGTCAAACTCAGCCCAGGGCTGTGCTGCTGCTCCTCTCCTTGCCCATCCAAGGCTGTCAAACACAGAGTGCTTTTCCCTGGGCAACTCCATGAAAAGAAGGCATTTTTTCTCCTCTTTGGGTCTGCAGCTGAGAAAAGAAAACCCTCACCATCACCATAGACACATCCAAACCCCCCATTCCACACCTGCACTGGTGGTGAAAGTAAGGAGTGAGCAACCCACACTGTGAGGAAGCTTTTGAAATCGGAGGCAGGATGCTTGGAAAACTCCTCCAAGCCCCATGACACAATTTCAGTGCCAAGGAGTTACTCAAGACGAGGATGACGGAGAGTAGGATTTCCCAGCACAAAGCCACTTGCTCCCTTAACCTAGTACTTTACTCTTGCCACTCACAGGGAAAAAGAGGATCAGGGATTTCAGGCTGCAGTGGGAGAGGTAAGCGCCAGGAAAAATTAGCAGCTCCACGGCGATTTCCCTGAGGAAGGAGAACTGCATCCCGGGGGTAAAAAAGCAGGGTGGAATTTCACCATGGCCTGAGCTTGGTTTCACTGGGATGGTAGAAATTAATCCTTCAGCCTGAAGTAGGCTCCTACACTTCCCCGAGTTTTGCTCTGAACAAGAATGAATAGGCAGGATTGGAAAATCCCAAAATTTTCACTGCTGGACCAAGACAAGAGTTGGCAGGGATCGGGCAGGCCAAAGTGTGTTGGCAGAGCTGGCGCTGAAGAGTCCTCTTCAATCACAACAGTAATTAAAATAAACATCATGTTGATTTTTTAGCATTTCCAAACGTGATCTTCCGAAGATTTTCTGAATGTAAATAAATTATGTCCAACCAATCCTGTGTGGGAAGTTGTATTCCTTATATGTACAGGGAAACTGAGGCAGGAGCATTGCAGAGTATTGTGACACAGCTCAGAGCAGGCTGAACATCCACTGATTTCCAGATAGATACAAGATTATCCTTAATTTTTAGAGGACAAAAATGCAAGAGACCAGAGGTCAGGGTCATCCATGGAAGAAAAAAGCTGGGAGAGGTTTGCACATCCATCCTAAACCCCAGCGGCAGTGTCCAGCCATCCCTTTCTTAATAGCACCAGGAATTCACTTGTGCTGGTCTTCGTAGGACAAGTTTTCATGGATGAATCTGTGTCAGGACACACTGCAGAGCACAGGAAAACTCCTTTTCCATAAGGCAGAGGAAACCCAACAACCGGAGAAACAATAGCGAGTCCAGACAGCCTTTCCCCCAAAACTTGGGACAAACACAAATGAAACTCCCATTGCCTCCTCAAATGGAGCAGGGGTTCTTTTTCAAGGATGGTTGGAGCTCATGTGTGGGCCAACCCAAAACTTCCAGCATGTCCTTACAACTCACTCCTTTGGCCTTCCCAAAGATTCCAGCATCCCGATCCTCTCTGTGCTGGCTCACAGACGTTTCGACCACCAGGACAGGCTTTCAGGAACCATCCGAGGAGAAACGAGGGGCAAGGAGAAGGTCAGAGCACATGTGTTCAGAGCCCGGTTTTGAGGGCACAGGAATAAACTACACATCCCCTGTGTCCATGGTGAGAATGTCCCAGGTCCTGCCCCTCTATCCTGTGCCCTCCACAGGACATGCCTGGCTGGAGGGAGAACCTCTAGAAAGATGGTTTTAGGCTGGACTCCAGATCCTGAGTACAGCTCCAGGAAAAAGGGTCCCCCCAGTCCTGTCCTTTGAAAAAGGGAACCCTGGGTATGAGAATCCCAGTATACCCCAACCAGCTGAGACAGAGGGTCCTGGGGGTGACCCTGGCAGTGTCCCTTTGGGGAGGTGACTCCACACGCCAGATGTGCGACCCCCACCAGCAGAAGGGCTGTGTCCAACCTCACACCCTCAGCACAGAGGGTCTCCCAGGACACCCCCAAAAGTGTCCACCTCTGGCAAAGGGGATGCTGGGTGCCCCTGACCTCACATTCCTGTCCCAGAGTTCGTCAGTATCCTTGGGATGTTTCTTGGATGTGGGGGTCTGTAGGATTGTCCCCCAGCCCCACACCTCAGGCAGGGGGTCCATAGAGACCTGCCCTTCAACCCTACAGCCATGGCAGTGGTGTGTGTCTGGGGGGTCCCCAGGAGTGTCCCTCAGCCCTGCACCTCTGGCAGACACAGCCCCCATGGGCAACCCTGGGCAGAGTGGAGTCCCCAGGGCTGTCCTGGGGCTGTCCCCAGGCCCACAGCCCCACCCTCAACCACGGGACATTAAGGGGTCCCAGAGCTGTCCCCGGCACCAGCTGAGGGGGCTCCCCACGGCTGTCTCCAGCCCTATAACCCGGAAGAGAAGGGTTCCCAGGGCTGTCATAGGGTTGTCCCCAGGCCCATATCCCTTGCAGAGAAGGGTCCCCAGGGCCATCCCCAGGCCCGCAGCCCCGGCAGAGCCGGGTGAGGGAGCCTCAAGGGCTGTCCCAGAGCTGTCCCCAACCCAACAGCCCCAGCAGAGGGACTGTCTTCCCGGCTGTCGGGTCCCCACCCCACAGTGGGGGGGTCTCCAGGGCTGTCCACAACACCGCCACCACAGCACAGCACCGGCCTACAGCCCGGACTCCGGGGCTATCCTGGGGCTATCCCCAACCTCGGAGCCCCGGCAGAGGCGTTCCCCAGGGCTGTCCCAAACCCCCACAGCCCTAGCCCAGTGTTCCCAGGCCTAGTCCCCTCAGCGCCGAGGGTCACTGTCCGCAGCCCCCGCCGTGCTCCCGCTCCCACCTTCTTGACGGAGAGGGAGATGTTCTCCAGGATGCGGTCCTTCACCTCCGCCGGCTCCATGGCGCCTCCGCCCGCCGCCGCCG
>VWPU01023000.1:0-25470 GCA_013398955.1 Callaeas wilsoni | reverse complement strand
CGCGCGGTGCCGAGGGCTCCGGGCCGGAGGCGCGGCGGCCGCGGGCCCGCAGCCCCGCGGGGCGCTGGGTCTCACGGCGGGTTTGTTGCTGTGCACACGCGGGGTGGGCTGGCCGTGCCCTCGGCGGCAGACTTTCGCTGCATCCCAGGCTGCACTGCAGCACTGCAGCGTGTTGGGTGACTTCAGTGCGTGAAGCAACTCAGCAGTAGTCAGCTCCATGAATATAAACTTCCAGTATCTGTCTAATCAGAGACTGCTTTAAAAAACGACCATTATGAGTTGGTCACCAGTATGAGTTCAGTATGATCTGGTGGTTGGTTGATGTGTGCATATCTGTGGTATGCTTTATCATGCTGCTCCCATCCAGTATAATCACATATTATATTATCCTGACAGGTCTGCAAATGCCACCCTTGAAGTCATCAATGCCACCCTCCACACTATGCTGGCCGCTACTACCAAGTTGGTGGCACCTACACCTCCCAAACCCATCCTTCCAGTTCAGACTGGAGTCCAGGCACAGCAAGAGGAACAGTCTAGTGGCATGACGATTTTTTTTAGTCTTCTTGTTATAGGTGAATGATGAATTGAAAGTCCGTTAATCTTTATTAATTGTACTCTGTGTCTAAGGACATAGGCCAGCTCAAAATCATAGTGGTTTATTTCTCCTCAGGTTCCCTCTGTGAAGTGGGATTTTGCACAGGGATTTAGAACATTTATGGTGGTGGGAGCTACTGCTTAGGCTGGTGCTTCTTGGTTTATTGCCAAAGCAAAGTCTACTAAATCGTTAGAAGTTTGCTTGTGTATTTTAAAAATACTACTTAAAAGTATATTTTATTCTTTTCTAACACTTCTGAATCTCCATTTTTTTCCCTTCACAGCTATTTGCATCATATTGGTGCATTTACTGATAGAATACCGTCTTCATTTTTTACCAGAGAGTGTGGCTGTTGTTTCTTTAGGTGAGTAGCCGTGACGTTTTTGTGTTGGATTTGTGTTAATCCAGGGGCTGTCAGTAGTGTGCACTGGAGATAGTGCTCTGTTGTGTGTTAGCCATCACTAGAAAGATGCAGCAAACCAGATGCAGTGAAGAAAACAACTAGTTCATAGAGTTTAATTGATGAAGGAATAAAGAAATGAGCATACATGCAAAGACTGGCCCAGGAAAATGACATCTCTAGGGATGTCACTGCCTGGGTACTTTGGCATCTTCCTCTAGTTTGCATCCTCAGGGCAGGACAAGATGTGCAGCACTCCCTGGTCATGAGGCTCCGGCCTTGCCTTTGAAGTGGTATATGTGTTTGTATTGGTATTGGTAGAATTATGTCTGAATGTGGGATTTTAATGTAGCTGGGGACTGCAACTATCCCAAAAACTTGCCTGGACTGCCAGATCCTTAACTATCCCAGAAGTACCATGACAGGAGCTCTTCCTATGGCTTGAGCTATAAGAGTGTCACCCTTCATGGAGATCTAGTGCTGACTTAATTTGGATTAAATTTGGAGTATTCCTGAGCCTATAGTTCAACTGAAAAACAAGCAGGTGGGTAAGGGTCCTGTCCCTAGTGCTGAGTGTTGCGCACACCCCTCGTCTTTATAGCGGCATCATCCATCAGACTTCCGTGCCTTTATGGTTCTGTACATGACACGGATCAGAGCTGCTGCAGCTCATCCTGACTCACTTTGTCATCCTCACAGAAACCACCCAGTGCTTGATTCACTGTTGACACACTTCTTTCCCTCCCTCCTTACGTTATTGCCGTGGACAGGTGAGATGTCGTGTGAATGTATCTCCCAGTGTCCTGAAAGGTGCCCAAAGGACATGACTATCCCTTCAGTATCCTTCCCCTTTGTACACAAAAACCCAAGTACAGGGTGTCGATTTGCCTTCAGATCAGGTTAGTTACCACGGCTGTTAAATAGCTAATCTAAATTTAAGCATAATCCCCAGTATAAAATGCAGCAGTATAGTGATTGCTCCTGCTGGCATAGTTTTGGATTTTCTTTGCTGTCATTTTGTGTATCCTGGGCAGTGTGGAGCAGAGGTGTTGGGCCAGCTTGTGTCCCTGCTGCTGCTGAGCTGTGCAGGGCAGCAGAGGCACAGACATTCTCCTCTTTCTGTTTCTTGTTATTTGCATCTCAGCTGCAGAAGGGTTTTAGCTGTTGGATTTAGTAGTGGTGTGTGCTGTGTTCCTGTGAGCCCCAACAAAATCCTGTTCAAGAAAGAGGAAAGCTTCTTGCCGGGGCTGTCGCTGCTACTCAGCGTGGGTCAGAAGGAGCAGTGCTGCATCTCTTGTGTTCTGTTTAGAGGCTGTGCAGGAACTTGCTCAGTTGGGGTTTGGGGTGAACCACAGCAGTCTGTCCCCGCAGTGAGGCCACACGATACCAGCAGATGCAATTCCTGTGAGTCATCAGTGTGTTATACCCAGGAGCAGCCCAGGTAACAGATGTCCTGTGTCATTTCAGCCTTATGTATTTAGTTTATAGGCTCAGTCATATTTAAAGTACTCTTAGCCCTGGTGACAGGACTCAGCACCTGCATAATCGCTGGAGTTCCAGCCCAGTGCTGCTCAGTGACCCTCTGGTCCTGGTAATGCTTTGCAAGAGCACAGCTCGAGTTTCAAGGATCCAGTTCTGCCAGCAGTGCCAGAAGTGAGGTGTGTCTGTTTTGACTTGTAAATTAAGCAAATGCTCTCAGGAAGTTATTGAAGGCTAATAAAAGTGGCAGCAGAGTAGATAGGTATGATTTTCACAAATGTTTTTCCTCCCATTGTCTAAGCTGCTCGGAAGGTTCTGGTTTATGGTTTCTAGGGGGTCTGTCTCTCCTGGTGGACAGGGTGGGACTGCATTCTCTGAGGCTGGGTTTTGCTCCTCATCCTTATATGTTGCTGGAATTGTGTTGGTAAAAATAGTTCCCAGAAATGTTTTGCCTCTTTGATTTGTTACTGAGTTTTAACATGTTCTCAGGAAAAATAAATGTTAGTTGCAATAAGAAAGTGCCTATAAAATTTTCCAAAAAATGAGGTATAGATTAACTCTCACAGACTTACCCTTCTAATTAGCCCCTTGACAAAAATGACCTGCCTGATTTAATAGAACCAGCTGATCAAAAACTGCGTTGATTCATTTAGCAATAAAGGAAGAGTAGTTTGTAAATGTATGTGGCTGTAAATGTTTGTAATGTGAGTGGCTGTATCTGCATTCTGTCCTTCAAGGAACAGCAGACCTTTGATGTTCCTTCAGTTGTGTTTTCCTCTTCCTTTCCATAGAAACCATTTCATGGAACAATTATTTCTACCGTCTGGGACCAATGCCTTCACAGACTTTTGTATAAAAGAAGGCTTAGGCCTCGTGGCTTTGTGTGTGTGACACATCCATCAGGAGTAATCCATGTGATTCTGTTGTGAGCCTCTTGTTACAGCATGAGAGGAGGTCTCACGAGCTACAGGAAGGCATACCTAA
The DNA here is from genome assembly GCA_013398955.1 of Callaeas wilsoni. Lineage (NCBI taxonomy): Eukaryota > Metazoa > Chordata > Aves > Passeriformes > Callaeidae > Callaeas > Callaeas wilsoni. Next base: position 22,009 of record VWPU01023000.1, on the reverse strand, counting down.
CATGAGTTACAGGAAAGCATACTTAAAGCTTCTCAGGCACTCTGTACCTTCCATTTGGAGTGTTTGACTTCTGTGTCCCAGTGTTTGACTGTGAAGTCTCCATTCTGTAAATAATAAAACACAGCTATGCAGAAATACAGATCTGAAATCTGGCTAAAGACAAGTTCCCTATAACTTCTTGAAAACAGTTAATGACAGTTCATGAGTTATCTTCATGACTTCCAGAAGAAATCTTGTTACAGTTTTATGTCTTTACGTTTGAAGATGTATGGGAGGAAAGAGTACGATAACCTTTAACCATGGAGTTTACATCAGCCTTGATAAAATTCTTTTATATTCAGATTATTGCTGCATGACTTAAACAGTGTGTATTTAATTTGAAAAATAGTTCTGACAGGGTCTCCACCCTGATCAGAGTTTGTTGCCTTTTTCATTGCCAGAAAGTGCTATGATTTCATTCAAACAAAATCCACTTCTGTGGAGAAGACTGATTTCATTTAAGCTGCTTTAACTGCAAATAATATTGAAGTGACATGAAGCACAGATGCTTAATTCATAACTTCTGATTCTTCAGCAAGAAAGGTGAAATTGTATTTGAGTGCAGCTTAGATGAGAAGCAGTTTTGAGTAGTTAAACCAGTTATCTTTCTGAACCAGTGAGCATCACGTTTTCAGTAGGTCTGTTCGGAGTTGGGATATCCCAAGAGACAATCTGTTGTGCAGGGAAACTCTGAAATTATGTAACGTATTGAAAGTGGGTATTTGGGTATTAAACCCAAAACCACTCAGTGTTTTCAAGGCTTAGGAATGAAAGACTTGCTCCACTATGTTTTGCCTTGTTTTCACTTCTAAGACTTGGAGAGCTGATAAACAGTGATGTGTTTTGTGGCTATTTCAGAATGTTTTCTTTTTCTCTCCTAGGTATCCTTATGGGAGCTTTTATAAAAATCATAGAGGCTCAAAAGCTGGCCAACTGGAAGGTATAGTTGTAACAATTAATTTTTATTGTAGAAAAATCCCTAAATCTTATGAAAAAGGCTTTGTAATACTTGATGTTTTAGAGGGCACGTCCTGGCAGAAGTTTCTCCAAGAGCTGAAGTCTACAGTGAAGCAGGGATTTTGCCTCCTACTGTTTATCCACATTACCAAAGCAATGAACTCTTCACTATTCCTGCTTTAATTTAAAATCTTGCAGCATTTAAACTGTGATTTTGTTTCACAGCACCGAACAATTTATTAGATCAGTGAACTGATTGAAGTCACAGTGATTTGAATTGCCAGTTCTAAACAGAATTTATATCAGCCAGCTGAACATCTTGGTCTGAGTAGTGAATTTTAATCCTAGCTTGCAGTTTTATATTTCTTGGCAGTTACTGCCCTAAGGGAAGATCTTTTTCTCCTTACTTGAAATACATTAAAGTGCATAGATTTTCAATCTGATGTAGCTTTTGAACTACATATTATACTTCTTTTTTGTCAACTAACTACACTGGTTCTGTGTACACTTGTTTAAACAACAGTTGTGTTGTAATATTTCATTTTTACATATGAAGTCGTCAGAAACAGTGGAGGCTGCAGTAGTTAGTGCTTTTTCATTCCTGATTTGTGTCAACTAGATTTGACTTGGGATTTGACTTAAAATTGAAATTCAGTTAAATGGCCACAACATCAGCACTTTAAATTAGTTTCTTATGGATTAAATAAAATAATCTGAGAAATATCATGTGCATAAGAAGGAAAAAGCAAGCTTCATGCTCTGATTTGAGCACTTGTTCTCTAAACACGGGAAATACTGACACAGCTGGTGAATTATGTGGGCGGTTTCTGGGAAGTGTTAGTCACATCTTGGGAGGCACTGGGGAGCTGTGCTTGCTCGTGTTGTCAGCCAAGGTGAAAGGCCACAGATACCACATTGTAATTGTAATTTGCTTATTTGAGTTACATTCACTGTAATAAAGCTTAGGCTTTAACATAGGCTGTTGTAATTTTAGATGTGAAATTTTCTAATCAATAATTATGGACTTTATTACATGGTTATAAATGGTTCTAAATTTACTAAATACTTTTTGTTTATCTGATAAGATAAAAAATGAAATATTTAACTGCAGACTATATCCCTGTACAAAGCAAATCTTGGATCATATCCCTGCCCTAAAAACTTTGTAATGTAATTTCTAGTGATCACACCTTACTAAGTGTTCATTGAAGTTTATCACTAAGACCTTGTGCTCGCTGCTGGTTCTTGGCTAGCACAGCTGATGATCAGAGTCCTGAGGTTTTATTTTCCTCTGCTTCCATGCAACACAAACACAGTCCTTCCTTTCCATTGTTCTCCCTTCCCTGTCCAGCTCTGGTTTCAGGGGCTTTTAGCCAGGGTGGTGACTGAGATCTGTGGGTGGTGTTGTGGTGCAGTTACTGTGCTGACAGAAGCGGGCAGTGTCAGCCATGGATTCACAGTCAGCCATGGCCTGGAGCATTTCAGTCTAAAGGATGAGTTTTGTTTTCTAAACCCCTCAGATCCTTTAAGATGATTATCACTGGTACAGGCAGGAAGGAGACTTGGAAGAGATGAGTACTTCTGTTTTGAAAGCTGGTGTTTGAACAGAACAGTCCATCAGCTGTTTAACCTGGATTTAAACAAGTTAATCGGTGCTTGCAGAGGTGACAAGCTCTGCCGTGTTCGTGTTCGGTGCTGGGGGGACCAGAGGGAGTAGACAGGTGGGCAAAGAGACTGGCCCCCTCAGCTGGGATTCATTTGCCTTCTGTGCTTAGTCTGCCAGCAGGAAAACCAGGGTGCCAGGCTGGGGGTACAGCATGAGCAGCGTTAGCCAGGGCATGAGATAAGTGACAAAGACCGAGGACACAAAAAAATAGCATCTTACCTCATGGTGGGTTCCATTTATATCGCTGTGATGGCAAAAAGGAACCATCAGAACAGTACCATTCAATTCAGGCAGAAATGACATTTGCTGAGAAGAATCCAGCCTCAGGCCCCTCAGGTGGTGTGTCACCTGAGCCTGGTCACCTGCAGCGGCACAGGGCCGATGCTGTGGTTTCCTCTTGTCAGGTGATGATTTTTCCAGTGAAACTGCTTGGTCCCAGTTAACCTGTTCGATTCAAACAGTGGCCAAGAGGTCACTGTTCCTTGGCAGTCATTACAGATTTCCAGACTCTCAGATAAAGTGGGAATACTTTTTGTGGAAACAGGAAGATTTTTTCCGTTACCATAAATAACCTGCTTTCTGTGCAGCTTTTTTGAAGATGGTAATTTAAAATAAGTAATTCCTAGTTTTCTGTCACTGGGTTGGAAGAGAACAATAGAAGTAGCAACCCTGGAATAGTTTACTGTTCTTCAGTCTTCTACTTCATGATAAGAAGGGAGAAAGATTTTTCATTTTCCAACACCATTTTTTGTAATAGTTTTTTCTTTTGGAAGAGTTGATGTTATTTCAGTAATGATGATACCCCTGAAATTATATAATTTTTTTTTTTTCAGGAAGAAGAAATGTTTCGTCCAAATATGTTTTTTCTGCTTTTGCTTCCACCTATTATATTTGAATCTGGATATTCACTGCACAAGGTCAGTCCCTGCCAGACACTCGTTTTGGATGTTGAGGTTTTGTTTGGAACAGATTCTGCTTTTAATCTTCATGAAGCTTAGGATAATTGCATTAAATTCCATTATATTAATCATTAGGGAATCGAGAGTGCCAAATTTAAGCCTCTTCAACCCAGAGTGCAGGGAATGTAGCTTGTTGCTGATAACTGAGTGCTGGCAAGGTGTTGGGTACAGCACATTTCCTGGGCTGGAGAGGTTTCTTACCCCACCAGAGCTGTACAAGGGCTGGTGTGAAAGAGGAGAAATGGGAGGGAGTAGGATCAGAAGTGGGAAAGGTGGGGTCACTCCACAGCTGAGGAAGAGGAAAATGTGTGTAAGGTCTGACCCCTTGCCTGGGGCCCGTGTTCCCGTGGGTATTTCTCACAGCACTCGTCCTGGCCGAGGGGCTTGGTGCTCCCTGGTGCAGCCTTTCTGCTCCGGCTGTGCTGCAGGAGAGGGAGGGAGCAGTGGCCATGGTGATACCAGGAGCTGGTACCAACACTGGACACCCTTCCATACAAAGTCACGGGAATGGACGAGCAACTGGGAAGTGTACAGGCCTTTTTCACATGAACTGTCTCCAACAGAGGGATTCCCCACTTTTGCCAGGTGGGGAATATGTCAAAAGCACTGGCAAATATCCAGCTGTTTGCCTGAGGGTTGGGTTGTTGTTGTGGTCCCAGACTGGGAATCAGTCCTGGGAATCAAAGGGAATTGCTATTGTCCTCAGGAGAGCAGCAGTCTCTCTAGGCAGATGGTGTGGATGTGTGTCCTGGGGTACCTGGAACCAAACTGAGCCTTTATAATCGGAAACCCAGTTGTGAATGAGAATCTAATTAAATGCAAACCCAAACATGAGTTTTCCCTCAGGTCATTTTTACTAATTTACTTATTTTATTACTGTGTTCCAGGGTAATTTTTTTCAGAACATTGGTTCCATCATTCTGTTCTCAGTATTTGGCACTGCAATATCAGCTTTCATTGTAGGTGGAGGAATCTATTTCCTGGGCCGGGTAAGACCTACTGCTTTGAAGCACTTAAGTTTATCTGGCTTGTTATTTGAAAGTCTACTTTTCAAGAGCAGACAAATAAAGTGGAAGTGAATTCCTGGGCCACAAAGTGCAGTTCTCTGCTCTCACAAAGGCAGCGTTGTACAACCCCTTCCATGGATATTGCTGGAGAGGCCATGGAGTTGCCTTCCCTGGAAATACTCAAGAGCTCTCTGGACACGATCCTGGGTAACATGTCCCAGGGGCCCTGTGGAGCAGGGAGGGTGGAGTAGGTGACCTCAGTGGTCCCTTCCAACCTCAGCCACTCTGTGACACAGCATGGGAAAAGCAATTAAGACTTGAGTTTTACTTTTTTGTAACTTCCACAATCTTCCTGTTGGAAGGCTGTTCCAAAACCTGTGTTCTCTAGAGCCATCTTATACTCTGCAATATTAAATCTATTTGTTCCTCTCTCAATTTTTTTTTTTTGCTTCTGTGGTTTGGTGTTTCCCGTTGATTACATATAGACACAGATATTTATCTTTTCTCTCAGACTTCATTCGGGTAGACCAAGCATTCTATGCTTTCCCCTTTGCCACTCAGATTTCTCTTCCTTTGAATGTTCTAGTTACTCTACTCACCTGACTCTGCTCTAGTTCCCTGATCTTGGGTGATCAGAATCGTAGCAGTAGATCACTGTTGGAGGGCAGTGTTAAACTGGATAACATCACTACTGTGAATTTTTCTTAATAATGAACTCGGGATTTGATGAATAGTTTGGTTTTTAAGAACAGCACAACACCACAGTTGATAGTGATTATGTTCTACCTATTCTTTCAGGCTGATGTAATTTATAAGCTCAACATGACAGACAGGTAAGCTCTTGGGGAAATGTTGTAGTATATGAAAAGAAGCTTCCTTCAGGATAGCTGCAGGTGGGAAATGCACTGCAATTGGCCACCTCTTTTGGTTAGTGTTTAGGTTGATGAGATTCAACGTTGTGTATGAAGCTAAGAAGTGGATGGAACACACCTATACCCCATTTATTACGCCCTTATTTCCAAATAGTATTGTATTATATTCCATTCTATTGCATCTAGTCTGTTCTGTTCTGTGCTCAGTGATTTCTCTAGACAGATACTGGGTATTTTAATCAAACGTTAAGATTTGTAAACTTTGATTAGCTGGTATTATTAACACATGTGATAAGGGTATAACTTCCTTGTCCAAATCTTCTCTTAAAAGACAGAATACATTTTTTGGTAACAATAATGTAGATTTTTCAAGAACTTGGCAAATGGCCAACTTCTTGTGACTGTAAAGAGAGCACATCTTACTGCTGTGTAGAAACTGTAACACAAATGGGCTTTGTAACTGTTGTCCACGTAAGTTACTAGGTAGGTATTTTTCTTTCATCTAGTTTCCTCTTTTGTGTTCTTCCAGTTTTGCATTCGGCTCTTTAATATCTGCAGTTGACCCTGTGGCTACTATTGCCATTTTCAATGCCCTTAATGTGGATCCTGTGCTTAACATGTTGGTTTTTGGAGAAAGTATTCTCAACGATGCAGTCTCAATTGTCCTGACCAAGTAAGTGCATTGGAGCCACTCGTGTTTGTGGAAACAGTAACTACATTGTTTTCTCTTAGGTTTTCAGATATACAGTAATTCTTCCATCTCCATTTGGAACAAATCCTGTATTTCTGGCGTAAAGCTGAGTCTTGTATGGTGCTTCTGTGTAAAAGCAATCCATAACATGAACTGCCTGGGCAGAAGACAGTAAATGGTTGCCTCATTACCGCTGCCTCAGTGCCTCATCTCATCGACCCCAGATAACTGATTGCCTTCTAATTCCCTCCATTATCAGCTCTCTTTCCATCTGAGGGTCCTGACAACAGGAGCCCCACGTGTCACCTGTCAGGCTTGGCACGGAAATACTCACCTTCCAAAGAGCTGCTCTGTCTCCGTGCCGTTGGCTTCTGCCCCCAGTCCCACTGTGGCTGGGGGGATACGCCAGCATCCATGCAATGGGGTTATGTTTATGTTGGGACTACCACGGCAAAGAGGAACATCCGATATCCTTATCTTTTGCCCATGATAATTCTTTGGGGCTGAAAGAGTAAAAAATGAATAGATATATCTTCATGTTGCTGCTGAAGCCAATAGATGTGACTGGGAATGTACAGAAGGAGCAGCTGTGCCAAGCAGGTAGTGAAGTTAGAGTAATTTTCTAATGAACTAATTGCTTTTACTACAGTTCTGGTGCTTTTGGGGAAGACCCTGAAGGCTAAAAGCAGCCAAAAGAAACACTAGTTAGAATCCGTGTGTTCTTTGCACAGAATTTCCATTAAATACATTCCTGAAATTCAAAGAGGTTTCTCCCCTTTCCTCCTAAGAGCTGCTTTGTTTTCCTCCAGTGACCTTCTTGTCTGTCATCCACACCTAAGTATTTGATGAGAGTTCTTCCTGTTCCTTTGTTGTTCTCAGAAGATCACATGAGTTTTTACCACTGTAAAATGTGTTTTATTTTCCTTTTCAAAGTTGGAACATTGTTTTGAAATACTGGGCATCACCATAGCCTATTTACGCCATTCTGGGGTTCTTCAGAGGAGCAGTGCTGGATTTTTAGCAGAAATAGGTTTCCCTTTGGGGATTACACTAAGGCTTGATTTAACGTCTTTTGACATTCCTCTTGTTGTATATATCACAGTAAAAGCCTTTTTAAGAGTGGTAGCAACAAAGAAATGGGAGTCTTTTTTGTTGTTATGCTCAAAAGATGTTTGATATTTTTGGATCCAGGCTTAGAATGTATAACCATTTCTTTTTATTTCTCTTTTAATTGTATCTAGCACAGCAGAAGGTTTGACAAGGGAAAATATGTCAGATGTAAGTGGATGGCAAACCTTTCTACAGGCACTGGGATACTTTCTCAAGATGTTCTTTGGCTCTGCAGCACTTGGCACACTTACTGGTCTTATTTCTGCATTAATATCCTTTTTTAATTTTGGTGATATATATATATGTATACATTGGTGAACTGCAACATTCTAGTAGTATTTTTCTTCCCATCTTCTCCAGCATTTCTTAGAGGATATTTCTTATTAGACATTATTTTGGTTTTATGTTAGTGTGCATGGATGTGTATTAAAAGTAGCATCAAATTTTTATGAACATAATTAAGGTCTGAAATGTTGTATAATAGCTTGTGTGCATTGGAGTGTTATAAGATATGATAATTGTTTTCTAAATTCAAAATATATTAATTCCATTTCAATACCAATCCATTTTAACAAGCATATGGCTTCTTTTTTAAATACATAAAGCAGTTAATTAAAAAGAAACAAAAAGCTGCCTTTCCCGAGGGCCTTTGAGTCAGCCCAGCTCATTCGTCCCTATGGATCATGTGCACGCAGCTGAATGCAGACACTATTCTGTTTGGATTTACCCTGGCTTATATTTTGCCTCTTCCACTTCCATGAACTGGTTGCTAAACAACCGAGGAGCTCCTCTGCTGAGATCAGGAAGGCTGTTTGCTGTAGCCCAGACACCTTTGTTACTTTTAGGGCTTGTTTGGTGCTAGCTCTGACATCACTGTGTGAGCTCTGGGCTGTACAACAGTTACTCATGTCATCTGGGACACGCTGCCAAGCACTTCGTTTGTAAACAGCAAGAACAGAATCTTTGATTAAATACAGACGTACTTCCCCTCTTGGTTCATCAGCCTAATTCAACAAACTTTTAAATTATTCCGTAATATACATCACAACCAAAGAAGGAGACAGATGTTCAACACTTCTTTGACTCATATCTAAATTATACTCAGTCAAAGCGAAAAGCAGCTTCTTTGCCCTTTACAGTTACTTGTGCCTCAAAAGTACTTCATTTACCTGTTATCAGTATTGTAGAGGCACATCAGTAACAGATCTGTTTTTATCTCCAGCTCTGTCTTCTGACAGACTTCTACCAGCAGTAGCTTCTATAAGAAACATTCCTCGTGTAAGAAATGACTAATCTTTCCATACTTGAGTTGAAAGCCAATGTGTAGATTTTATTGGCTGTTCACTGGGGAAGTACTTTAAACATAATCATTGTTTTGTAATGGAATGAACACTTCAAAATATTTCTTTGATTTATTTTTTAATTTACTTTTTCCGTAACATTTCCGTGTGTACGTACTAAAGCACATTGATTTAAGGAAGACACCTTCCCTAGAATTTGGGATGATGATTATCTTTGCTTACCTTCCTTATGGACTTGCAGAAGGGATCTCACTCTCAGGTGAGTAGCACGGTGAGTTCTGACTGCACTCTTTGATATGTTAAGGTATTTATATTGCTGTAGAAACAAGTTTTGCCTTGTGAGAAGATTACTCTGGAGGGTCTCAGCAGTAAATCCTTGCAGGGTCTTCTGTTGACTGCCGCATTCTTGCCCGCAGGTATCATGGCAATCCTGTTCTCTGGCATCGTGATGTCTCACTACACACACCACAACCTGTCGCCGGTGACACAGATCCTGATGCAGCAGACACTCAGAACTGTTGCTTTCATGTGTGGTAGGTGCTGCCTGCTATTAAATCTAGTATTAATAGTTTAGAATTTCATTTGCATGGAACGGTGATTCCGTTGGGAGCAGCAGAGGTGTGAATTTGCATCCAGGCACGTGTGTGTCAATGGTGCTTGTCTTTAAGAGAAGAATTCCCCAGAGTGGAGGCTGGAAGGCACTCAAAAGTCACCTTTCCTGCCACACTGGATAAAACATGCCGTAAATCTCTCTCCCATCCTGCAGGCTCCTGCTAAGATTTGCCATAAGATTGATGACCAAATAGAGATCTCTGACTCGTGTATTCCTCTGGTCTGTTTTTAGTTCTAGGAGATGGGAGTTGAGTGGTATTTTTTTTGAATGTTTTTTTAATATAAAAAGCTACTTGCAGAAACTGTAACTTCACATATGTGGAGAAGTTTTTGGAAGTAGTGGTACAAGCAGCTCAGAGTCCTAGAGCCTTTTCAGTTCCTTTTGCAAACCAAACCTTTGAAGAAATGACATTTTCCTGCATTACAAACATGTCCCTGATTTCTGAGGGCTGCCATGAATGAATTCTGTATTGTTTGCAGGAGGATGCGGCATGATCAGGGAGTGGCTTTGCCGCAAACTGAACTTAACCACTCCTTACCTGAGCACCAGCAGCTCTCCAGGCTTTGGTCAGGAAATCTCACTTTGTGTACTGTATGCAGTAGTTAATAATAGGAGTAGAAAAGGTTTTCTAGAACTGTTTATTTAAGATGTGATTTCTCTTTTTCAGAAACGTGTGTTTTTGCATTTCTTGGCCTGTCAATTTTTAGTTTTCCTCACAAGTTTGAAATGTCCTTTGTCATCTGGTGCATAGTAGGTATTTACTTTCTTTCATATCTTTTTAGATGCATTTTTGGTGTTGGGGAAGGGAGAAACACCTTTCAGTTAAAAGATTTCAGAATAATTGTTAAGATTTATAGGTTTTTATAAAAATACTTCTGTATTTTTGTGTATTGCACAAAGTCAATGCTCCCCAGTAGCATGAAATTATTCTTCTTGGTCTCTGCACTTTGGTATACAAATACATCAGTCTTCTTTAAGAAATCCCCATCAGCTGGTATTTTGAAGCCCTTCTGTATAAGATAAGTAAGAACAAGGAAAAGAACCTTGCTTGTTTTGACACTATTAGAAATCTCAAAAGATGTTGAGATCATTCTCCATAACCACTCTGGTTATTTTACCAGAAAACAACTGGTAAAGTAACCTGAGATTTTACCTGTCTTTAGGTTCTCACAAATGATCTGTTTGAATGGACAGTTCAAAGCAACTCCAGTGCAAACCAGTACCAAACTCTGCCCCTTTCATCTCCCAGCACTGCAGCTTTTGAGCCTTTCCTTCTCATACATCCTTGCAGTTTGTTTACATAAACCAGTTTAGTCCATGCGGGACTTCTTCCCTCCGAGTTCTTCAGGGGAAGTCCTTACTCAGGCCTTCTTCAATGTGTGTTCATTCTCTGACTCCTAATTCTTTGTTTTTAAACCCATTTCAACGTAGCTTAATGCAGTGACCCTGGGAACTATGTTTCACGTGGGGTTGCCTCCATCTGTTGCCATTATAATGGTTTAATATCAGCATGGAAAGTGTGTTCCCTTTTGCAGAGTCCAGTGAGGGCAATTTGGATGCATTTCCAGTTGTGTACAGCAATGTACACTGGCCCATTTAGTGCATGGTTCAAGGCAAGAATTGTTAACTTCCCCAGATAGGGATATCAGCACAGGGAACTGCTCTGCCTGCATTACACCCAACTTCCCTATCTAATATATATCTAAGGTGTGACACTTCCTTCTGTGTAGCATTGCTCTCTCAGGTGTAATGCAAATTTGGGGTGATTCATAATGGAAAACAGCACAGCCCTTCAAGGATCCTGCTGACTAATTCTAGGATATTTACCTTATCATGGTCTGTTTGTGGTGGAGCTTAAAAACAATGCTCTGAGAAAACCTTGCCTTTTTCCAAGTTAAAGTTTTCACTGTGTTTGTTAATTGTTTGCCATTAAGTCAATAGTACCCTTTTTTTCTTTTCCGCTCTCAAAGCGTTGCTTCAGTGTGGGATGTGTTTTATAGCCATGCCCAGGGAAGTGTTGAGAAACAGGCTAACGTGCTATTTGTTTGGCTTCTGGCCTTTCTGAGCGACTGGGCCACAGGGAGACAATAGAAATACCTTACTGCCTCTTGGCTGCCGTGCCAAGGGAGTGATTAAAGGAGCTGAACTGAGGAGCACTTCTACCCAAAGTAATTCTTGGTCTCCCTGGAATGCCTCCTGGCTTCCATCTATTTATTACAACTAAAGCAGCCTGGTCTCCATCAGTGACAAGTCTGATTTAGTTTCAGTTAAGCAGACAAAATGTTTGAAGAGTAAAATGCCACAATGCCCTGTGCTGAGGGGTTTCTCTCTGTTCATTGAGCAGCACACCTGCCTGTGAGCAAAAAGAGCATATTCACCTTCCCCTGTAAAACCAGCTGCAACTGGGGCCTTGTGGATGTAACACATCAAATGGTCTTTTGCTTTTATTTCTGTTTTTCAGGTGCTGGTTCTCTTTGGTAGAGCAGTGAATATTTTTCCGCTTTCCTACCTACTCAACTTCTTCCGTGATCATAAGATCACCCCCAAAATGATGTTTATCATGTGGTTTAGTGGTAAGTGAAAGCTCAAACTACTGAGAACCAGAAAAAATGTTTTATCTCTTTCATTGTGTGGCCCACTCTAGGAGGAACTGGTTTTTCATGAGCAAAACTCAACTGAACATTTGCACTATTCTGAAACTCAAGTGCAGCAGAAATGTTCTGTTTCCCCTTTGTGCTGGAGGACGTTGCTCTGGTGAGCCCCACGAAAGCTTTTCTGCACAGAGGCTGCTTGTCTCTCTAGGCCCAACAGTTTCAGAGTTTGAACAGCAGTGTCTGAAGTGCTCAGACTTGTTTTAGGGTGGTAGCAAGCGATAGATAATGGGCATGCCATAGGATTGTGGAAACCTTTTAAAGGTGGAGAATGCCTGTTGCGTTCTCTGGGTGCTCGGGTGCTGCTGTTGCTCGGCTCTCCCTTGATGCACTGTTCTCTCCCCTGAGGATTACGTGGTGCCATTCCCTATGCCCTCAGCCTCCACCTGGGCTTGGAGCCCATCGAGAAGCGGCAGCTCATCGGCACCACGACCATCATCATCGTGCTGTTCACCATCCTGCTGCTGGGAGGGGGAACCATGCCCCTCATCAGGCTCGTGGACATCGAGGACTCCAAACCACGCAAGAGGAACAAGAAGGATGTCAATCTTAGCAAGACAGAGAAGATGGTTTGTTTGGGATTTTCGTTCAGAGGCTCACTGGGGTTTGGTGGTGGGGGAGGGGGTTCAGTTTAAACATTTTTCAGGACTAGTACGTAATTCTTTACTAAAAAGTAAGATGAAGGCAGTAGAAAAATCAAGGTAGTAGGACAACACCAAGGAATATAATTTTAAAATATCCCAAAGAGAGAGTTTGGTTAGTGTTTACACAAAAGATGCATTTGGACACAAGGGGAGGAGAAAGAGTCTCTTAATTCAGTCAAATTATAAATTATCTATCTTAATTAAAGTAACCCCTGGAAAAGCATAAAGCAGATGGATAGAGGATTGAGTCATATACGAAGAGAAAGTAGTTGGTACATCATGAGACAGAAATTAATTGTAAAAGGCAGATGGAAATTATTTTGAAAAAGTCAAAGGCCATGAGAAGGTGGTAACAACAGCCCCCCTCTGACTGGACTTTATCTTAAAACAATTTCTGGCAAAGCAGGAGATCTGACAAAGCCGACAGCCACTCTGGAACCTCTTGTGCAAATGAGTGGAGAATAAAAGGTATCACAGGACATTTTTTGCCTGTTTTTCTCTAAACCATCAAAGAGTATATGCAGGGTATTGTTCTGTAGAATCTTAAGAACATTTTCTCTTTGCACGAGGTTAATTGTAGTCTTTAGAGTGACCTTCCACTGTCCACACAAGGAAGTGCAGGAAGAGTGCGGGGACAGGGCGTGTTCGACAGGGCTCGTTTTCAGTGGGACAATGACAGCAGTGGTGCTTGCTGGATGAAAGCATTGTCCAGCTCACAAGAGAAAACCTGCACAGTAGAAACCTGTTCTCAGCAATAGTGACAATACAAAACATGGAACATTTGAGGTCCTTTCCCTTTCAGCATGGAAAGGGAAGCTGAGTGGCTGTAGGATTCAATGGCTGAACAGACTCATACAGCCCTAAGCCCTGCAAGGCTGGGATGGGGATCATTTCCATATTCCAGCATGGCAGCTGGTTGTGATAAGGGAGACCACAGAGCAGGGACTGAAGCAAGGTGGTGGGATGACTGCCACTTCTCTCGGGTTACTCCAATATTTGTGATTTTTCTAGGGAAACACTATAGAATCCGAGCATTTATCAGAGCTCACAGAGGAGGAATATGAAGCCCAGTACATAAAACGCCAGAACCTCAAAGGGTTTATGCGGCTTGATGTCGAGTATTTGAATCCATTCTTCACCAGAAGACTCACACAAGAAGTAAGTCTTTCTCATTTTCTTGGAGAAGATAAACTGGTCGAGTTGGTTGTTCCCCTCAGTACCACACAGGGCTCATCATGCAGCCACACCACTTGTGTAGGAACAGTGGGACATCTGTGTATTGCTCATGCATAGAGAGAGCAGCTGTAATGAACAGCTGCTCTGTAAAAGTGCAGGTTGGATTAAATGAGCATCTCAGAGCTACCCCAGTTAAACTTGCTGTATGGATTTGTTGAACTCGCCTTTAATTGTGTGGAGAACCGTGAAGGGCATCAGGAGTCGCTGCTGCTGCTAGAAAAAGCTGCTGCCACTCGGGCAGAGTTTTTAAAGTGCTGTCACACACAGTTCCTGCCTGTTACTGTCAGTGGTCCTGTGACTTCTGGAGCTGTGATGTTGCTGCAGAGTGCAGTTTCCATCTTGGAAACAGGCACCAGCATTGCACCCTTCGCTTTCCAGACTGCTCACTGGGTACCAAGGCTCTGAGGCTGTAAATGCAAAACGACACCTGACTGAATGTGCAACGTAACTCTGAGTGGCTCCAAGGTGTAAATACTGTGCCTTTTTCACTCTCATGCTTCAGAAATCTGAAGCTCCTTAGCCACAGAATTCACTATTTTTCCAATTTCCCATGGAAGAATTTTGGCTGTGGAGTTCATAATTTTGTGTAAGTGCACATTCCATCTTCCTAGCCTGCTCAAAAGTACTGTTTTTCCTCTTGTTTTGTACTTTTCAAAAGTACCCTTTCAGCACTTTCCTACAAAAACTAATTTACTGCAAAACCAAAGAGGAATCAAGAAAACAAAGTAAGCATCTGATTCGTAGCTGGTAGCCAAAGGCACAGGCTGCCATCCAGATTGCAACCAAAGGCTGGAAAAATAAGCATGTGAATCACCACAGCAGGCCACAAGCTTCCCAGTGTCCCTGGGAACACGAGGAGGAGAGTCAAAGCCAGGCTCTCCAGACAGCATTAGGATTGTTGAAACACAGAGCAGGACTGTCTAGAGAACACAGGTAAAAATACCCATCATCAAAACTGTCATCTGCAGCAATAATTACTGATGAGCGCTTGATCAGTATTTTCTGGTGGGAAGCAGAACGGCTTTGCGTGCTCAGAGGGGAGCAGGCTGTCCCCTGAGGAGCGTGTCCCGCCGTGGTGCCGCTGTGCCCTGACCCGGGGCGGGGCTGGAGCAGGTGCCGGAGCGCTCTGCTTTGCCTTTGCCCAGGACCTGCACGACGGGCGCATCCAGATGAAGACCCTGACCAACAAGTGGTACGAGGAGGTGCGCCAGGGCCCCTCGGGCTCCGAGGACGACGAGCAGGAGCTGCTGCAGCAGAGCGGGGCAGGAGCGCGCTGAGCTCTCACAGCAGCCTGGAGCCTGCCTGCGCGGGAGCTGCAGAGCCGCGTGAATTTCCACATTTCAGACCTGTCTTCTGCTCCTTGTTCAGGTAAAACCCACAGCTCTGCTGCCACTGTTCAGGAAGGGAAACCCACAGGGTGGCCTGAAGGAAGAACCTTTTGTTCAGACTTCATTGCATAGCAAATTCCATGCAGCCCGTTGAAAACATGGCAGAACTGTCTGCCATGAAATGATGACATTGTTAATGAGGGGGGCTTCTGCCCGTCCCAAAACCTGCTGCGACCACACGCTGCAGCACAGGGCCCTTGTGTGGCTCTGCAAAACAGAACGAATTGCACTTTACCTTTTATATATATATATAAAAATATATTCATTAACAGCATGAAGAGTCTTGACAGTTTATACTGTGAATTTGTTTCAGCACTAGTAAGGGAATCTGACTGGAAGAAACCTATAATTTATGGGATTTGCACATTTTAAACCCAGAAAAGATGCATACCTTGACAAGAACAGATGTTGCACATACAAGGAATCACCTCTGAAAATGTAGTTTTGTCACTTAGGAAATTCTTGATTTCTGTTTTATGGGATTTTTTGGTTTTTCTACTAAGGGATCTAATCCACGGTACTGGTTATAGCATGGTTTTGGGGAAATGGGGGCCTGTGACAGCACAGAACTGCATTTGAAATTGTAGTTTCTTTTCTTTGGCTAAAGCCAGTTGCAGTTGGGTTTCTGTAATTGGCACTTGCTCCTTGCTGGCACTTTGGCTTCAAATCTTAGAAGAGAGCAGCTTCTGTTTTGCCTAATTTATGAAGTGTCCCTAACACTCCAGAATTCACCAGTGGAATTGTTAAGCTTCACAGGAAGCAAAAGCAGCATGTACATGAGGAAAAAGAGCCTACAAAATCTAATGCAGGTACAGAAAGATTAATATTGCACGTGGCTGAAGCAGCCTCTGCTGGGAAGTGCCAAACAGCTTCCATCCAGCTGTCCCGTTTTTCCCTTCGCTTACACTGTTTCAGAATCCGTGGTATCACTGCACTTGTTCTCCATGGCCCAGCGTTTGCTCAGCATTGCCAACACCTGAACACGTTTGTTGCACATTTGCCATGGTGACACATGCAGCAGTTTGCTGCCACTGCCAACTTCCTCCTTGGTCATTTGCATATCCACTGTCAGGATGTGAATTACAGTTCAGCACCCAAATCTGACATGCAAATGCACATGTTTGCTTCTGAAGATGTGAGACTTAGTTTTGGTCTGGTTTTGCTACCGAGTTTTTTAATCCACTGCTTACCTACTGAGAGAATAAAAGCTCAAGAATGTATTCAGGATCCTGAACCTGTTGTCTGAGCAGTTTTTCAAAATCCCACCTCTTGGTCCCGTGCTGCCCTTCCCCTGCCTGTGGAAAGGGCCTCGCTGCTCGTCGCAGAGCTGGGACACGCACGGCTGGGGCTGAGCAGGCTGTGAAAGCCATCGGTGCTTGCTTGATCCAGGGGAAGATCTGTGTGAAAATCACACTTTTTGTCACCCTTCTGGACCTCAGCATACTGAATTAAACTTTAGTTACCCATCTCTCCAGCTGTGTTTGTCACCGTGAGCCTTTAAGCCCAGGAGCTGCCGGAAGGTCCCTGAGAGCTTCTCAGGCCTTCAGTGGTGGAGCTGCTGTTACACTGGGGGTAGCACAATGCGTCAGTCCCGCTGAGGTACCCGAGGGCCGTGATTCCCGGTGACTCCCGGTGACTCCCGGGGGCTCCGCCACGCCGCACCTGCCGCCAGGTGAGCTGTTCGCTCTCGCCCTCTGGCGGCGGCCGGCGGCACCGCACCGGGACGCAGCGACTTCGCGGGAAGGCGCGGAACGGAGGGAGCGCAGGGAACCGCTCTGAGGCGGTTCCGGTGAAGACATTAGGGCTGGCTGGATTTAAACCCAACTGCTCTAAAACTTAACATGATATTACGTTCGTCAAAACTTGAAATTAAGTGTGTATTCTGAGAGAACAAAGCTGTGTAAGTCCCTTATTTTGGAACCAAAAGACGTTTTTACCATAGTGCCCAATGCTCACATTCATTTATCAATGCAATGGCTTTTCTGTCAGTCATTTCACAGTTTGGAGTTCTTCACTTAATATGCTTAGAAAAAAAAATTCTTCTTTATTAACTTGCCTAGCAGTTACTTTAGATCATTTTCTATTTTATCAGACCAGTATTAAACCCTACCCCTCTTTCCACAAGTTAGCTCCCGTGTCCTGCTTGGTGTCATCTGCAAATCTGCACAAGAGTGAACTTGATTTCTTAATGCTCTCAACTAAGAACTCCAGCAGCTGAAGCAGAGGTTGCTGCCTGCAGAGCCCCAGGTGCTGCTGCTCGGTGAGCTCTGGCTGATCTTCCAGGCTGAGGAGATGCTCCTTTACTTTAAACACTAAAGCACCTATGGGCTGTTTCCACAGCCTAATTCCAAAGCTGCCACAACCAAGAGTCCTTACCTGCCCTTCAGGAGCTCAGCCTTTGGGAAGCCAGAGCAGGACTCCGACCTGTGCTGCTTATACAACTTTCGCCTTTTCCCCACACCTGTGCCCCCCAGGTGAGCTCACCCACCTGAGGGGAGGTTTCTACCTGTGGGGCTGCAGTTAAGGATCAGTGGCACAGGCTCAGGCTGCCTGGCCCTGGAGAACAACGGGGCCACAGGAGGTGACACAGCACAGGAACAGGGGCGCCTACACCATCAGCTTTGTGCAGTGGCCAGCTTTTGAGGTACAAAAGGGCCTGGCTGCAAAGCCTCACTGGGCATTACTGAGGGCAGCTCTGGTGTGAGCTGATGGGATCTTCATCAGGGATTCACCCTTCAGATTTGAGCAGGAGACAGATGAGCTTTGTGGGTCCTACTGGAGCCCAAGAGCTGCTGGGCAGGCTAGTCCTGCTCCCAGCCCTGCCCCTGGACACCTCCAGGACAAGAGCAGAGAGTCCCAGCTGGAAGCGTTTTATACCTTCAATTCACCACCACAGGCAGAAGGGATTAAATCATTTGAGGCAATGAAGCTGGAGGAATGGGGGTGGGGGAGCTATTTAAAAAGCAACGACACTGAAATATCACCACATTTGCACAACTCAGAGTTAAGACTTCAATTTCCTTCAAACCACGCGTTAAGCTCCATGGCTCAGAACCACTGGAAGAAATTTCTGCTATGTTTGATTTTCACATTCATTTATAATTTTGCTGACTTTCCTTGACAGTCACCTTATTCCCAATTTTTCCTTTCCTAGGATGGACTGTGTCCCTCCTACACCTTGGAGTGTGTAGTTTTGCCCTCAGACACCTGAGCAAGCCAGCACAGAGTGGGAAACGCAGCGCCCGTAGTGCAGCCCCCAGGCACCTAACCCACCCCAAGGCAGCCCTGGCTCCTTTCCTGCACCAGGACCAGGCCCTTACTGAGCAGCAGTGCAGCCCCCAACTCCCTTCCCAGCCACTGCAGCATCACCAAATCCAAAGAAATTGGTTCTCGCTGTCAGGAACCCCCTCCCAAACCCTGCTGGGCCCAGCGCAGACCTTACCTCAGCTCCGAGAGTGAAGCCACCACCCTCCTTCCCAGGCTCAGCCCCCCAGCATCACCAGCGGAGCTGCCCTGCCAAGGCAGGGGGTTGTCTCTAATCCTCAGGTAATTAATTGGTGGCAGCTGTCGGCACCATTCCCAGATGGAGACACGGCTGCATTGGCCCCAGCTGTGCCGTGCCCCACGGGATGGATCCAGCCCGGCAGGGAGGAGTCCCCGGGCGGTGCCGGACCCTGGACTTGCTGTTTGGCCCGGCCAAAGCACGTGGAACTGTGGGGGTTCATTGAACTGCTTGGGGTTTGCTGAGTGGCTGCAGCTCCTCTGCTCTCGGCAGCAGGAGTGTCTGGGAGTGGAGGTTAAACACCCGCAGCATTAGGGCTCTCGGTATTGGGCATTCTCACAGCTGCCTGAAGATGAAAACGCTGATCTGAAGGTTTCCTGGAGTAATAAAGGACCTGAGGGATTAGCAGATCATTATGTCTCTCGCTGTTTTCTTTGGGTGATCCCTGCAGCACGGTAATTTTAGCCAGCAGGGGCCAAAGCAGCCGGCCAGGGGGCTGGCGGGCGGAGCAGGGACCCAACGCTGGAGCCGCCGTGTCCCTGAGCCCGGCACGGCCCAGTCCCCAGCCCGGCTGGTCAGCCCTTGGTCCCTGCCCACCCCGGGGTGGCCATGCCCTGAGAGCCCCCAGGAGATGGCAGCAGCCCTTCGTGTTCGTGTCCTCCGCAGGGAAATCAGCCCCTGGTCCCTTTGCGGAGGCTCCTCCCGATGGGAAGCAGCAGGACGGCCGAGGATGGCGCAGGACGGCCGGGGCACACGCAGGGGGTGGCAGGACACGCCGTGGCCGAGGCACTGGGCATGGGGGAGGCCCGGCCGCTGCGGCAGACGAGGTTAGCTGGTGCCGTGCCCGTGCCCGTGCCCAGCCGATGGGCTGTGCCCCTCTCCGCGTGCCTCGCCCGTGGCACCCAGCCTGGCCACGCTCTGGCCCCGGCCATGCTCCGCACTGGCCCCATCCCTATTCCCGTCCTCCTGCAGTGCGGCCGCCAACACGGAGCTGAACCGAGTCGGACACTGGTTTTGCATGAGTGAATTTACTTTAGAAACGACAGCTTCTGGAACATGATGAATGTCAGCAGAGGCACTGCGTGATCCCCTCGTGTGCCGGAGGGCTGGGGCACAGGGAACTTGCCAGGTGGGGTTTTCCTGCGGATGGCTTTGCATCAGGCCCTGGCACAGCTTCTTGTTCCTTTCTGTCCCAGGCTCTACCCATGGGCGCACTGCCCTCACGGATCTCCAGAGCCCACCTACAATCCTGTGGGATGCTGCAGCCCAGGCAGCTGCTGCCCTGTGCAGCAGTGCAGGTGACACAAGCTGCCCCATTGTCCCAGCACCGGGGACACCCTGTGGCCACGGCCCCATCTCCAGGATGGGGCTCACCCATGGATTTGCCATTCCCTGCCTGCAGCTCATTCCCTGGGACTGCCATTACTCACTCCAGGATTATTTTAACCTCTAACCTTTGCTCTAAAGACAAGCTCCCATTTCTGTCTGTAGGACAGTGGTGGCTTTCACTCAAGTGGAGGCAGCGGGGCAGCACAGCCGGCACAGAGAGCAGTCCCTGAGACTGTAGGGAGGTGCTTCGTAATCCCAAGTGAGGTAGCCGCGTGAACAGTCCCACTCCCCAGCGGGAGAGCAGGTGGCTGCGGGGGCTGTAGGAGCTGGCACTGGAGGTAGATGCCCCTTGGGGCCTCCTGGCCCCCAGCTCGCCCTGCCAGGCACAATTTTTAAGACAACCAAGTTCCCACTTGGTCATCAGAGCACCAGGTTGGAAAAACAAAGGCCAAGGGCCCAGAGAGCAAACTGCAGGAGAGACTGTACCCTGGACTGCACCCTGGGCACATCTCAGGCACTGGGGTCTATTTTTGTTCTTGTTTTTGCATGTGCAAACACCAGGCTCAGAGCTGCAAGAGCCAAACCAGAGGGGTTGGCCTTACATCTTCATGTCACTTCACGTGTGGAACATTCGGGACCCGCTGGGTATGGGGGTGAGAGAATGCTGCGTTTGGGTTTGTGTTCCAGGGCTCTGGTAGGGCAGGGCTGGGCTCAGAGCAGGTCCTTGGTGACGGCCGAGGGCAGGGCCTCCCCCGCCACGTTGGCAGTGCCCAGGCCTGACCACCTCCGCGTGAGCAGCACCATCACCTGCACGGTCCCGCTCAGCCCCGGCTGCCCGGCGGCTGCACCGGCCAGCACGGCCAGGGTGCCACGCTGGGCAGAGCTGCCGGGCGCCCGGGGGCGTGTGTAGCACCGGGGGTAGTTACCGAAACACTCCGAAGCATCACTGCAGCTTCTGCAAGCGCCGGGGCGGCCGCCGGAGGGCACGGGGGGCGGGAAGGGCTGGAGCGCAGCGCCCCGGCAGCCGCAGCAGAGCAGGGTGCGCAGGGCCCGGAGAACCACCCTGTCCTTGGAGAGGAACTGGTGGAAGTTGGGCTTGAAGAGCAGGTACACCAGCGGGTTGTAGAGCGTCGAGGATTTGGCAAAGACGGCCGAAAGCACGAAGGCCAGCGCTGGCACCTGGCTGGCGTCCCCGAGCAGGGCCCACAGCGCGACCACGGCGTAGGGGGTCCAGGCAGCCAGGAACCCCAGGCACACGGCAATGCTCAGCTGGAAAAGGAGCAGATGGAGATGGTGGTGCCATGAGCCTCCTGCTGACAGCCCCCCAAACTCAGCCATGTGCAGCAGGACCCTGAGCAGTCCTCACACCGCCAGGGAAACGTGCTCAGCCTTCTGGGCCCGTACTGGAACGTCGGAGAGCAGGGCAGCAGCTCAGCACACCCCATGCATAGACCTGCTCTCACTTCAGGCCACCCAGACCCTGTCCCACCTGGGAAACTCGGGAATTGCCTCAGCCTGCTGTGGCAGATGGTACAAAGGACCCAGTGACCTGGCTGGGACCAGCTCAGCATCGGACCCCAACAGCTTTTGGCAGCACTGGAAATCCCTCCAGCAACCTGTGTGGCTTGGGAGGCCTGGAAATGGGCTGTGCTCAGTCCCCCTCCCCTGACTGGATGGGGATGTTTCCTTCCAAGCCAGGCTTGCAAGCTGTTTCCTTTCATGCTGTGTTTTTTAAAGGGTATTCAGGGTTTTTTACATATCCTTGGTAAATTATAGTATTAGCTTGTAGTCTGGGGAACAATGACTCATGCAAGCTCCTTTATGATCTTTTCCAATGTAATTTAAAATGAAAACTCCTCCACCTGATGACTTTAAACGAGGAGCGATGCATTGTTACCCACACTGACACAAACACCTGGAGAATCCATCAGGAACAGCAGACGCCCGGCAGGAGGGGCCCTGCTGCCTTCGCCTGCCCGTGGGCGGTGGGCTGGGGCAGGGCCCTCCGAGCCCCCGCAGCTCCCCGAGCCCCGCAGCCCCTCGC
>VWPU01022998.1:0-57927 GCA_013398955.1 Callaeas wilsoni | reverse complement strand
CCGGGGGAGCCGCGGCTGCGGGGGCTCACCGGCCCCGGCCCCCGGCACCGACTCGCAGAGCATGGAGAGGTGCCCCGGGCTGGCGATCCCCCGCAGGGGCGCGGCCTTGCTGGGGGGACCCCCGCCCGGGGCTTGGGGGACTGCAGCGCTCGCCGCTCTCGCTTGGGCAGGGGCTCGGTCCCGCGGGGCACGGAGCCTTCCGCCGGGCCCTGAGCCTCCCAGCCTGGCGTCCCTCTCAGAAATAGGTGCACGATTATCCGAGCCTTCATTTTGCTCAGGTTATCTGAAATAATACTAATAAGCGAAAACGCCTCCTGCAGCCCCTCCCCGATGTCCTCGGGGTCCACTAACACACCTCCACTGGCAAACTGTAGGGTTAAGAAGCCGCATCCTTAAAATAAACGCTCAACTTGTAGTAGTGACCCCACAAAAAAGAAGCCATCCAGCGAAGATGTGGTCCCCAGCGTTTCTCTCACTGCCACTCACGAGATGTGGACATCAGCACTTCAGTGGACAATAAGGAACAATAAGGCAACTGTGTGAGAGGGTCTGGGCTGTCGTATCTTCAGAAGGAACAGCTGCCCACTCTCCTCCTCACCTTGTATGGCCTTTCTGCTACTTGACAAGATCATATCTGTCACCTTCAAAGGTCCTAGCAATCCCTAATTAGATTACAGGTTCACATCAGTCAGCCCTTTTCTATGTCTATATCCCACAAGGTTTGCTTTTTTTTCACCAGGAAGGAAGAAGAACCATATCCTACAGGCACTTAATCCTACAGGATGCTTTCACACTCCATCTCATCTCATTGGACAAAGCTCAACCCATCCCTTCTCTCACTTTCTCCAGTTCCCTCGGCCCTCTGCAGTTCCTGAAAGCCCTGTCAGCATGCTGTGGCAGCCATCGGTGGCTCTGCAGGTCCCAGAACCCTATGACAGCCCAAAAGGCAGCAACCCCATCAAAGCCAAGGTCTCTGCCAGCTCTGAGCATGGACCCCTGCTTGCTCATCCTTGGCATGCCTGGACAACACAACACGACTGAGTGATAAAATGGGGTCCTACCACCCTGCCTACCTCTGCAGGAGCTGCCTCCTTCCTGCCTCTTTCCTGCTCTCCTGTCAGCCAGGAGCCCTGTTCCTTTCCTTGCCCTCCTCCTCCTCCTCCTGTCTCTATCACCCCACATAACTATTCCCCTGAGGGACAGAGAAGTCCAAACCTTCTGCTTAGGTTGCTCCATCAGCTCTTCGAGTATTTATGAGACAAGTGTGCACCAGCTCTGTCCTGAGATGCTTCCTGTGATTCTACATCCATTCTCATCTCCTGATTCCTCACAGCCAGCTCAGCTTGGTTTTGAGCCCTGATTCTTACCGTGTCTGGAGCTTATAGCAAAAAGGAGAGGGGAAGGCTGAGGGTGAAGCACAGCTTCTGGTACTTGGTTTAAAACCAGATATTCTCTCCTTCCCTCACTGCAGCTCTAGGACCTGGAATGATCCACCTTTCTGCTCTGACACCCACAACACCCTGCGTGGCACTCTTTGCCAGTCATGGTTGGAGGCCAAGGGTTTACTGGCGACACCTCCAACACTCAGTGTAGGCTGCTCAGCCTCACCCTCACTTCCTCCTCGAAATCCTACCACCTTCACTAACTGTGTCAGATAGAACACCACCTCCTGCAACATCCTCATCTGCTCCCGCATTCCTCTGCTGGGATCTGCCCTGGTCCTGACCGCACTGCACTGCAACGTCATTGCACAGCTGTGCCCGAGTGCTCTTAAACCTCACTAGGTTAATCATGCCTAAGAAAACCCTCTGGATGCCATGTGTGCATTTGAATGGGCAGATAGGAGGGGGTCTGCAGAGGAACCCCTACATATGCTGATATCCGTAAGTATCTGCGTCCACAGCATGAGCGCTGTGAGAGAGGTAGATGAGGTTAGGTTGCAGCCAGCAGAATGGGACACATGGCTCTCCCCGTGCTGCTTCTCCTGGAGGTGAGAGCTGTACCACCAAGTGAGGGCTCTCCAGGCTGAGGAGGCAAAGTAGGCTGCTGAAGATCTGAGCTCTGAGGAAGGGGAACGAAGAACAAAATCCAGGGTGGGATTTCAGAAGGTAGGATATCTGAGGATATGTGTTTTGTGGTTTGAGGTCTGGCTTTGCATGTGAGTATCACAGACAGAAGCAGGCAGGGATGGATGGGAATAAAAAGGGGATACAGATGAGGTAGAAAGGACCCATGCAATGTGGACCTTGGGTGCACTCCTTCCTCCACACCGAAGGGCTCCTGTCCCATCCCCAGGCACAATCCTGTGTCTCAGGCTTGCTCTGTCAATCCATGGCCTGCCCAGTACTATTTAATCAGAGCAGCTCTATTTGCAGACCCAAGAAATGGGAGTTGAGGGGATTCCTGTGCTTGGCTTAGACTCTGCTCTACTAGGCTCTGATCCCTGCCATGCCATCCCCAGAGGCGTCTCAGATGGAACAGCTGCTGGGTCAGAATTAGGAAGGATTTTTTCCTAGCCATAAGAGTCCCTCCATGGGTTTTCCCTGCAGTGAAGGAAATCCCACAAAGCAGGGACCTGGAGCGGGAACTGGAGCAACCTCTTGTCGTGGTTTCTCCTCCAATGTATGCCAGGTGAAGATTCCCTCCCCTGCCATCATCCCAACACACTCTCACCACTTGCAGACAGAGGGAGGAATTACCTGTCAAAACCAGCTGAAGCTGCTTCCCTTTCTTCCGGAGTGTGGAACCTGCACCTTGGAGGCAGCCAGACATCAGGGACAAGAAGCAGATGCTGGGCTGAGAAAACAGGTAATGTTGCCTCTTCTCCTTCACCAAGAAGCCTCCCCTGGACCAGAAATTCTTCCTTGTGTAGAAGCGCAGATAAGTTCACCCCTTCTTGCTCACTTTAATTCCTCAAGAAAGGCAGAAAAGCAGCACAAACAAGCTGGAGAAAGACTGCAAACACCTCTGAGCTGCCAACTCAAATGATCATCCTCTTCAGCTCTTGCTCCGGGTCACCCTCTCTGCCTTACGCACAGCACCAGCCCGGGGTCTCTAGGTTAAAACAAATGTTCTCCCCCATCCCACCCCCCTTGCTTTTCCAATTCCACCTCAGCCCACAACAAACAGCAGCTCCCTGGCCCTACAGCCATGTAACCCAACCCCAGCCATTGTTCCCCTTCCACAAGGTCTATATTTGACTTTGCAGCAGCACTGTGGCTGTGCATGTGTGTGTGTGTGCATGTGTGTGCACTCTCTGCACACATACGCTCCGATATTTGTTCAGAGCCTCATTCCCCAGATGCTCGGGATTGCTTAGAAATAGCTTCCATGGGCAGTAGGTGTTTGTGCCTTCAGTGGGGAAGTGGAGGGGGCAGGCAAAAGAGAAGCAGGGAGGGGGTGAAAGTTGAAGGTAGAAAACCTCCTGTCTCTTTTCTCTCAATTTGCACCATCTTGACGCTCTGCTACACTGTGGAGCATGGCCAGGCTGGCAGACAACAATGCACTCAACAGAAGAACTGATAGCATATATGAGGAATGATGGAGAAAAGGACAAGCTGTGGTCTTGGTGAGTCTACCCTGTGTTACCCTGCCCCAAGTTTTGCTCTTCGGTGGCAAAAGTGCAGTTAAGCCTCCAAAAGCTCTTCAAATCTTCCTAGATCTGGTGGCTGAGACCACCAGAAATGCCACTGGGAAGTACCCAATTACCCTAGCCTGGTGGCTTTACAAGAGGTGCCTCAGGGTATGGGAGCTGCCCTTGGATTCACCTTCCTATGTTCCAGTACTGCGCTAAGAGTAGTCATCCTGGGCTAACCCAACATGTATTTTGTATTTTCCCAAAGCCTCCAGGAACACTGCCCAAATCCAATGTCACAGTCCCTGTGACCCCAGAGTCTCTGGGAACACTGCCTAGAATTGGCATGAGCTTCTTTTATTTGCTTCTTTTGTGACCTGCCAGGATATAAGGCAAAATGACAAATAAGTGCAATCCAAATGAATGACAGGGAGGATTACTTTTATCCTAAACACTGATGATCCAGTGAACTCATTGCCACTGGGAAAAAATAAAAGGCATTCATTTAAAAAAAACCTGACTAGACATTTATATAGACAATGAGAATAAATAGGAATGAACTCCAAAGAACTGTAAACCCTCTTGCTCCAGGGCATTGGAGATGAATTCTAGGTGCTGGAATAAGGACCAGCTTTCCACAGGGGCAGGTTCTTCAGTAATTTTGTGTAGGGCAATGTTTGTACCTTTCCCTGAGCCATGCAGACCCAGCCCTGGGAGACAAAGGATGCTGGGCATGGGTAGGCACCATCTGTACATACCCACTGCACACATTTACCATCACCAAGGCCAAGGCGGGATGCACTGTGTGGACGCCCTGGTGATGCCTGTGAGAAGTCCTGAAGAGGTGATTCCCAGCTGTTCAAAGCCTAAGTGTCAGCCTCCATCCAAGCCTGTCATCATCAGCTCACTTCTCCTCCTCTCAGAGCCAGATGCAGGGAGTCCCTCATCACCAGGGCTGCTGCTTCCTGAGGGATGGTCTGCACTCTCCACTGGCCTCCAGGCAGCTGCTCTATTGGGACTAGCTAAAATCTGCCTGCTGGACTACTCCACTAAAACAGATCCTCTGAGTGTGGGAGAATGCATGTGTCATTGTAATGGACGTGAGTTCAGTACCTGACAGCCTTCAAACCTGCTGTCAGTAGCAGCAAAAGTAAGCTTAAGTCACACGTTATTTTGAGATACAGATTCCTCAGATCCACCCTCAGTACTTCAATACAAGACAAAGGTACCAGGAGTAAAAGAATTTAAAAAGAAAGATTAAATACTAGAGGAAAAAGACCTAGACTTCAAGAGCAGGAAAAAGAGATTGAGGTATATATGGAGGGCAGTTGGAGAAAAGAGGTTTTACATGTGTCCCCACAGGTCAAAAGGCTGAGTAAACCATCTTCAAAGAACCTCATGAGTTCATGAGAAGGTGTAGGATCTTGTTTTGCCCGGTGATTTCTGGCTTCCCTCTGTGTGCATGTACAACAGCTAATGTCAGGGCTCTCCCAAGAGTACTGATTCAGGGGGTGTACCCGTTCCCCCCACCTGTCTCCTGCTGACGGGAGGAGGTCTGGAAGGACTGGAGTGGGAAGGAGATGTCTGCCAGGCTTTCCCTTTGCTGGCACCCACCCCCGGGTGCCTCGAAGCCCATCTCCAGCTATGCGGTCTCCCTTTGCCTTTCCAGCTGGCAGCTCTAGCAATGAAATCTCTTAATCTCATCAGCACACAAGCATTTAACGGGAGACTCTTCAAGCAAATCTTTTGTGCTTTCTCAGTCCTTGCCTCTGAGCTTCCTGCTAGGTGTTTACAGAGGATGGTATATCTTGGTGTTTGCAGTGCAACCTGGCAGGAGAGCCTGTTGCAGAGAATTTCAAGGTCATTTTGTGAAACTATGGCCCGTGCTTAGAAAGACTTGAACCCTGGCTGCAGAGGAGTCCATAATTAGCAGCCCCAGGGGATGTGGACGAGTGTTGGGAGAGAGGCAAATTGTAGACTTACTGTCTCCTTGGCCTTCAGCAGCTCCTGCGAAGCAAAGAAGCAGTGTGCTCAGCCAAGCACCAAGCGTGTCCTAGGGAAAGGTAATTCCTCCCTGGCCTGCCTGGACCCGTCCCTATAAACAACAAGAGCTGCACGGGGAGAGCAGTGCTGCAGATTTCACGAAAAAAAAGGTCTGTGTGAGTTGGAGGCGCGTGCTACACACGCAGAAGGGCTCCTTGGGAGACAACACACAGGCATGTGTGTCTACATGAAAGAGTCCACGAGTCCCTGCTCTGCCTCATAGGGCTTGGGGGATCAGCTACTCCCCCACCATGTGTGTACCGTGGAAAAGTGTCAACCCACACATCCCAGTGTGTGGCGTCCTCCCCTCGCACGTGGGCGAGCGCTGTGCCCAGACCTGGATGAAGCCCCGTCTGCCTGCACGCACCAAGGAGAGCTGATGTTACACCTAACCCTCTGCCACCTCCCCATGCGCTCCAGTGAGGCATCCTCCCCCTTCCTCTTCACATACTTTTAACTCAGTTCATTTCAAACACTTTATTAGCATGACAAGCTAAACAAGTTTTGACGAAGGGGAAGGGAGGCAGAGGCCCTTGAGTCTTGGTCTGAGGCTGACACAGTGACTCCAGCCTTTGCTTCCCACGGGTTTTGCCTTGCGTTGGAGCAGTCATCCTGCCTGTCAGGCACATTCTCTCCACTCCTTCATCAAGGTAAAATCAGTGGCCCAGGAGGGCCCTGCAGTCTCTCCTGCACAGCAGCACTCATGCTGGATTTAGCACCCGGTGGGGTGAAGACTTTACAGTGAGCTTTGGTGGGGCTGAGGCTGTCGGGAGGAGAAACTGTGCAGTGCTGGGGCAGCTCCTTCTGTAGGGAGCTGACCTCGAGGGGCAGTGGTATCTGTGGTGTGGGTCTCAGCTGGGAACTGAATTTTTCTGGCAAAAATACCCTCTATAAGGTCACAGCCCAATACCTGGTCTCTTGCAGAGCTCTGGAACTGTGCAGAGTAAGAGTTGGAGGCACCTGTACAGGGCTCAGTGCAAGACCTGGGATCGTGGCATGGAGCTGGCGGTGAGCAGAGAAATGAGTGGGATGCCACAAACAAATACTTGAGGTCAGAAAATCCCGATTTCAGCTGCCTGCCCCCAGGAGTGATGCAGCCAGCACAAAGTGAGTGCAAAGAGCACAAATACACCACTGCCAGGCTCTGCACTCTGTGCCTCACATCGAAATACTGCACCTCAGCAAGAGCTCGGTGTTGCTGCACAATTTTGTGGCTAGTTAGAAATGGCCAGTAGGGGTCACTGATATATATTTATTTTATTCTATTTTTATACACACACATTTATAAATATATAGGAGACGTGCATAGGCAGCAATTGTAATGGGCAAGTGTTGATGTGCAGCATATTCTTCAAGCATACGGGTTAGGGGAAAGAGCCCCTATGTATATCTGAAACACTAGCGTGAGCTGTACATCGTGCTCTGCTCAAACCCTGTGATGGTATGAAATCACCAAGCTGTGCCAAGCACTGGGGTGCTGCAATGGTGGATTTTTGTCGTTGTTCCCCAGTTCTGCCTTCATCTTCCACTTCATATTGCCAGAGGTGCTTTGAGAGGGATTCAAGAGATTCAGAGATTCAAGCCTCGAGGGCAGCATATTGTGTCTGCTTGTCTTTCTGTGCAGTGCCCAGCATGACTACACCCCAGCCACGATGGGTGCCTTTGGGCAGTCCCATAAGACAAACGGCATTTTGGGTTGGGATGGGTCAGCACTGTTTTGTTCTTCAGCCACCGATGCTGGGGAATGTGTTTACTTGTGAAAAGACCCCAGTGGTTTTTTGAGTGTTGAATCTCTATTGAACTCAAAATTGAGTCCCAGCCCTCACTCTTACGTGGTGGGATGGACTGAACTATACACGTGGGTATGTTTTTAGCAACTGTATTATTGGCGGGTTGGCTGTATTTGTCTGGTAGGTGTATGCTCCAGGCATACTGGCAGAATGTGTTTGGCAGTCCAATTCGGCATCCACAGACTTGTTTGACTGTCACAGGCTGGCAATATTTCACTGATCTTATTGTTCCTGAAATGCTGTTAGTTTTGGGTGCTGAGCTCCTCTTGTATTGGCATATCCCAGAGTGAAAACTCTATTCAAACTAAGTCTTAGGTCTTTTGGTTTTGGTGGGATCAGCCCATCCATGAAACCTCTTTTGCCTCTGAGGGTTTCCCAGCTGGTCTCTGCTGGGGAATCCTCTGTGCAACTGGAGTTAGAGAAGTAGTGGAGGAAGCGAGAGTTTCACAGGAGTCCCTTCAGCACTGCAGCATCCAAGTTGGAGAAAATGGGACTTCGTGTAACTCTCAGGCAGGTGACAGCCTCCAAGTCAGCCACTGAAGGGCTGTCCAGCAGCCACCATCTTCCCCGCTTGACCAGGTTTGATGGAAAACTTAAGAGGACCAAGCCTGCACTGCCTTCTTCTGGTGGTGAGGCATTATTTCTGGCATCTCCTTTTTCACTAGCCAAGACCGTAGACACTTCAGAGGGATTTGTCCCTCCACAGGGTGGCACCTGCCCCTCCAGGGGTTCCTTTTATTCCGTTACAAGGGTCTATATAAAGTGCTGCCAGCTGGAAAGTATTTTGAAGAGATTCCTCCCTGCTCTTCACTAAGGGTCATAAATTCGGCTGGTATTTGAGAGAATCTCAAATGTACTTCCAGGACTGTTTGCTGAGGGCTTTACATCCGCCAGAGGCCCCTTAAAATAAAAGGATTATTGGGAGTCAAGTGTTAGATTACCTGGTGCTTGTTAATTGAACTTCAGAGGCTTTAGCGAGCAACTGGCTCTAGCAGGGAGCTGCAGCTTGGTATTAATGGTGTTATATAAATGAATATAATGTAACCTAACGTCATGCTTCTGCATCATGTCACATCTCTGGGCTCAGGGCAGAGGCGAGTCCAGCTCACAAGCATACCGGATATGGGGAAAGGCAGGGTGGATGTATGTGGAGAGGAAGAAGGATTGGGAATCAAGGCCTTTGGGATCCGAGGAAAGAGTGTTATTTGGTGGTTGGAGCAGGTGACTGGTGCTCAGCCAGCCCGAGTCGAGTTCCTGTCTCCCTTTGGCAGTCTGACCTGGAGATCCCATTTTGAGAAGAGTTGAGTTTAATGGAAGCACTAAATGACGAAACCATCTGAAAATCAGCCTCTCTCCTTCCTGCAGGGCTTATTTCATCTAGACTTGCAAAAAGTTTGAAGATCTTATTCTGACAAGTCACTAAAAGAAAGTAAAGTACTCTAATCATTGCTGCCATCAGTGCTTGCCCATGGAAACCTGAACAGACCACAGCTGTGAAGGCTCCAAGGCAGCAAGGCCCAGTGGAAATGAGAAACCTCATCAGCTATGAAAATTTCATCAGCTGGCGCTGTGGAAGCAAGAATCTGGAAGTGCAGAGCAGATGGGCAGCCTGGATTCTTGGAGCCATTGTCCTTCTGCTTGTTATCTGACTCCAGCACAGGGAGGATTTGGAGAATTTATGGGGGCACAAGTACCGAAGGCTCTCTTGAAATATCCCTGGCTGACGTGTGGTGTGGTGCGGACGGCACTTGCTGGGCGCTCAGCAGACGTTTTTGCACAATATTCCCAAGGTCATGGAAGCAGGGTCCTGCTGAGCACCTGTCTTTTATTGTGTAAGAGAGGGGACCGTTTGGGCAGAGTTTGCAGCACTGTGAGCCTGGTACTACCAGAACGTAAATCTGAAGGCTTTGTAAATGTAGTAGTACATTGAAAAACATCATGTAAATTCTATCAGGACTTTTCTGAACCGGGCAAATTTCCTCAGAACTAGGCTCTATTATTTACTGTGTGAATCATCAATTCATGAGATGTTTGTGAAAGAAAGGATAGCAGGAAATGGAAGCACTGAGTAAGTCTATGCACTGGGCATGAGCAGCAATGGAAAAAAGTACCTGTCTGAGCCCAGAGTTGAATAAACGGGGCAATTTCGTTAGAAATTAAAACATACTGATTTTTCAAAGACGCAAGGCTAGAACAACACAGCGGAAGATTTTGCAAATTAATACCAAAGCACGCTCCCAAATTGTGCCAGGGTTTGACCAGCTTTTGCCTGGCACACGCTGCCCTCGGCACCTCTCCTGTAAGAAGCAGACCGCCGTCCTTGGCGGGGTTTCAGGCGGATTTCTCCGTTTACCACGCTCCTTCCCCCGCTCCCCCTCCGCCCGCTCCCGGGGCTGGGTCTGTGCCTCCCCAGCGAAGCGGGGAACCACGAGCGCTCAGCCCCGCCCTGCCCCGCCCCCCGCGCGTGCCGCCCGATGACGCAGCCGCGCCGCGACGTGGGGATTCCGCCGGATTACCCGGCGTGCCCCGCGGCAAAATGGCGGCCTGAGGCGAGAGCGCGGGGCCGGGGCCGGGCGGGGGCAAAGTTTGGGGCGGGCCCGAGGCGGGGTCGAACCGGGGCCGAACCGGCCGCAAAGTCACTGGGACCCCCGGTGGAGCCGAGCCCAACCGGGTCAGAGCCGGGCCGGGGCTCCGGGGGCGGGGAGCGGGGAACGCGACCGGCTGGGGACGAAGCCCCGGGCGGGGCCCCTATGCCCCCGGGCCTCTCCGGGCTTCGGGCGGCGCCCAGCGAGTGGGGTGGGCCTTTCTGTCCACGTGTGTGGCGAGGAATTGTAGAGTTCCCCGAGGACAGCGGGTTCGGGCGGGTCGCACCGTGCGCGGGGGGGGTCAGCCAGGTGGGGCAGGGGCCGGGTGCGGAAGGGCGGCGAGGCCACAGCCCCGGCCGCAGGGAATGGACGGTCTCCGTCGGGAAGGGCGGTGGTGCCACTGCCTCAGCCATCAGGGCATTACGGAACTCTCCCTCCCGAGGACAGACCCGTGTCGGGGAGCAGCGCAGGCACGGGATCGGCAGGCAGAACCTGGTCCACGCAGGGTGTAGCCGTTTGTAAGTGATGGAGAGTTAGGTAGTGTGATGGAGAGTTAGGTGGTGTGGGGGATGAGAAAGCAGTATCTGTGCAGGGAGCGTTGCTGGAGTAGGAGCTTCAAAGTGGAACAAGTCTGGGCCAGCACGTGTGTTAAAGAACCGGAGTGTAACTGGCAGAGGCAAGGTTGGAAGGGAAGAATCAGCATTCCTCTGGTGTCAGACTCGGCAGGGGTTAGTGGGAAATTCTCTGCCAGCCTGGACATCCTCTCTAGTACAAGGGATGCTTCCCCCTATAGAGCTAGTGTGCAGCCTCTGGGAACACGGGGAGACATTAAAGGAAAACAGGTGAACAGTAAATGCTGTACTGCTTCTGACTCTGAGCTTGAGTACTCTGCATAGAGCAGACTAAAAAAACTGAGTGCTAATACACAGATTTTTAGGTGCGCAGAACGTTGCATTGGTAGGCATCAGGGTGTGCAAATGATACACAAATCTGGCAAGGCTGAGAATGACCTAGATCTGAGAGATGCCAGGTGGATCTTGTCCACTGAAAAGAATCATCCATCACATGTAGATAGTTCTGTGCCAGTGAAAGCTTTTCAGAGCTATGCATTTCTGTTTTACAGATTCAGAGAAGGAACCGGGATAAAGGGCCTACATAAGATGCAGCAGTGAATCATTGCTGAAGCATCAGACAGCAGGTAAGAAAGCCAGGAATGAGCTGGTGGTGAGCCAGACTGTGTTCTTTTTGTACCACTACTCAGTTTTTTTTGACAATATGTGAACCACATACCTGAAACACTGGCCCTCTCTGTGGTGTTCTCTGCACCATAGTAGGCCTATGTTACCAGAATTGAGAGGTCAGGGGTGTCAGTGAAATGGGAGTGACCTGAGAAATTCAGCAAGAGCTTCTGAAAAGAAAAGTTCAATTAACGATGTAAGCCAGTGCTCTCGACATGCCATCCAGGAAAGCTGTCTTAAATGTGCTTGATCAGTGCCAAAGTAGCCATCCTGTCTGTATAATTCACAAGGGATCTGCCCAGCTGTAATCCAAATGAAATCCTTTCTGATGATCCTGCTCTTGCAATAATTGCAATGTCAAAGTTAGGTGATTCTAGTGACCCTCTGTTCTGTCAGGTTACTTGTTCCACCATGTTGTTTTTTCCACACGAATTTTAACTGTTCCCGTGGTGGGTGGTGCAGGTGTACCCGAGCTCACTGTTGAGATCCAGTTTAGAGGAGCAGTTGTTTGGTACCCAGCAGCTTGTTTTTTGATTGTACACTGTCAGATCACCTTTATAATAACTCCTTTCTCTCATCTTCACTTCCTAATGAAGCACTGCAGAACGCACCTACATCCCAGCAGTGCTTTGCATACAGTGCGATTTAGCTTCTGGGTGTTAAATCAGCATTTAAGCTACCAGCTCTTAGCTGTTGTATCAAGAGGAGTTTTTCATTCCTTCCCAGGCACCCAGTGCTCTTGAAATCCTGTGACTGCATTTCAGCAGGGCCAGTGGAGTTCCAAAGTGCAGCCCATGGCTATCTTCACCTTTAATATTAACAAGGTATTGGGTCAGGAGGGGATGACTTGCCAAGACCTGTTGCCTCTTCACTCTCCAAACCAGCTTCCTGAACTGAAGATGACCCTGTGTGCTTTTCCACCGTTTCAAGTTGTTTGTTGGCTGCCGCTAAGTCACTTGCTTTGCAGCCAACAAACCCTCAATTCTTATCTCTGCCATCCACTCTGAATACAATCCTGATGTAGCTTGTCAGGGAGATAGGCTAAAGCCTTGAAAAAGGTGTAGTCTTTTGCGAGTCTGCCTGCTTCTTGTCCCAGAGCAGAACAAGTCAAGTCAGATGGGACAAATGATTTTTGGTTGGCATGCTGGTCTGAATGGTACTAGATCTGACTTGGAGAAAGGGCTTGTGGCAGCTGGTGTGGCATATAAAGTGTTTTTAAAAAGGTGAAGAAAGCCAAGCTATTTGAGCAGTAGAAAAATAAACGAGTTTAATTAAAATGTAACTGGTTTTTTTGGCAGTTGATTTCATGCTTGTGAGTCTTGGAGGCTGATGGTTTTTCTGAAGGTGAACTCCCTAACCTGTTAAAATCTCTGTTATGTTTTATGGAGAATCCACTGAAACCTGGATTCTGAGATTTCCATGTATCACCACATCAACAACGTAGACCCAAGAAATGGTTCTGGAGTTTAGGTCCTGACAAATTTACTGTGTTGTGTATTTTTTGTTATGGGCCTCGCTTCTCCAGCACGGAGTGAGAACAGAATTCCCGGCCTTACATGTTGCTGGGAGAAATACAACATGTAGAGGTTTCAAATGAGCCTGCATATGATACAGATTGAGGGTAGGATTCCTCTGCTAATAAATGAGGATCTGGCTTGACACTTTTTTGATTCATCTTGCTCTTTTTACTGGGCTTGTCAGCATCTGGAATTGTCATAATAGAGCAGATTTTCTTGACTGTTTGACTTGATTAATGCTTTGAGAGTAAATTTAAGGTCCTGAAACTGGATATATTCATCTCCTTGCTTGAGGGCTTTTGGTTGGGAAGATATCTCCTTTCTGTATGGCACCCTGAGCTTTGGAGCGAGAGTGCTTGTTGGCATTCGTGCCAGCTGTGTGTATTTCAAGTCACTAGTAACTGGGTAAATATGATCCTCTCTGAGATTCATTTTACGCAGGACTGCAAAGGAACTATGTGTGTAACCTATGCAAACAGGATTAATGCCTTAGGGCATGAAATCATCCATCCTGTTTCCCTGCCAGTTCCCCTACCTGAGGGCATTTCCTTAGATCTAGATTGGCTGGGTCTGTAACTGTAATAGGAAGAATGTTACTTTTTAAAGCTGAAATACCTTTACAGCTGGTTGGAGGGAATAGGGCGACGCTATGGTCAGAAAGATACCTAATTTCTGCCACAGATTTATTGTGTTCAGATAATTACTGTTTCTTACTCTTCATTCTTTGGTTGGAAAATATGATTAACACAAGTCTTACTAGGGATTTGAGGATGAACCCATAAGTGCGTAGATGCTTAGGTACTGTAGTGTTGAATGCTTTAGTAAAACTGTGGAGGAGAAATGAAAAGGATATTTCAAGCTGTGACTTCAAAATGAAGCAGACCCCTGTGTGATCCATTGTCCTGTGTATTCTGTAGCATGGTGAAATTGCTGTGGAATGCAAGTCAGGCCCTGCCTTGTTCAAGGCAAGTGGGCACTCTGAGACCTCACCATTTTTGCCTTCCCAGGAGCTATTTGCTTGTTTTGCTCACGTCTAACCTTGCCTGAATCTTTTTGACTTCAAGGACAATTTTATCTTTTTTGCTTCTTTGTTTGTTCCATACTCAGAAACTGTTCTCTTCATTGTCAGGATGTTCATGTATGGTTTTATTCCAAATATGCTCAGCCAGAGAGGGCCAAAAGCAGCAGCTCGCAGGATGTTTCATAGTTGGAATGACATGAGCCGCCCTCTCCGGAGTGTCCTTCTGGGAGCTGCTCTTAGGAAGGAAATGGCATGGAAAACCATGTAGGAGTGTGAGAAAGCTTTGCAATGGTTGGAATGCAGTATAAGCATCACTTGGGTGGGCTCAGTTTTCCTCTGCTTTTCAGTAGTGCTGGGTGCCAAGCCTGAGGAAGACTGCTGTGCAGGGATGAAGGAGCTGGAATGTATTCTACAGTTGAGGTGAATGCAATTCAGTGAAACTGATAGGCATCAAACTGAATAATGATTTTAAAGTATTTTCACATGATGTCTAATCTGTGGAAATTCACTACCACATAATAGCGCTGAGGCTAAGAGCTGAGCAGGATTCAGAAAAGATCAAGCACTTAGGAGTGGAAATGTTCAGACTTGCTTTAGTTAAAGAACTTGTTTTAGAAGATGTATTTTTCCAACTTAATCCAATCTCCTAACAGGTAAAGGTTTGAAGAAAGGGCAGGGTGTTCCATAATTGTCCACTGAGGCTTCTTTCTCCATCTGCTGAACCACCTTAATGTATTGGTCTGTGTCAGGGGCAAGGTATTGAATCACGTATGTGCTATGTTAGGTTGCTCGCTGACCTTGCTTTTTGTGGTAACTGCATTAGGATAAAAAAAACCAACAACAAATCACCAACCAAAGAACAAATCCACAAAGCACTGCAGCTGCTCTGATTAGTCCTGGTAGTTGAGGATTTTAAGCTGGTGAAGAGCAGAGCCTGTGGAAGGATAGTGCAGTAGAGGAGGACTGTCTTATGAATGTGGAGACACGTAGCTATTGTCTTTTCATGCTGAGTGGTCAGGCAAAGCACTTGCTGCTTCTTTCCTTTGCGTGTAAGAGGGAAAAGAATGTGTGGAGTTTGGCCTCTCCACGTTGCAGTCTTGTTGTGGACTTTAGTCTCTAAGGTGTCTGAAAGGCAGGACTTTAAGGCTGTTCAAGTGAGTTCTGGTATGTTGTAGCATGAGCCTCAATGTACTAATGTCTGTGAGGAGAGTCTGTGTCCTGTGCTCCTGTCCAGTCTGCTGAGGATCAGGAGAATCATCAGTGCTGCAAGTAGGTATAAATTCCATTTGATGCATAGGCTAATAAAGATAAGTGGCAGTGGCATGAAGATACGTATAAAAAGCTGTGTGTTTGTAATGTTTTCCTAAATGCAAGGAGAGCTGAAGGAAAGAGTCTGGTTGTGTATTTTCAGAGATGGAAGTAGGATATGTAAAACTCAGGATCCCTGTATGGGCCCTATGGGCTTCTCTGGGAACAACATGTGCTTTAGGGCACAACTTAACCCTTTTAAGGCCGGCCTAACAGCGAGAATAAGTGGTTACCGAGTTTCATAGAAGTTTTGTGTTGCTGTTAGAGTGTAATGGATCAGGCTTGGAAAGTGAGTTTTCCTGCAAGGCTTAGACTGATTTTTAGGCAGAGAGTATCTGACCAGCTTCTGGTGGCAAGAGAGTTTTAATAGAGTTTTTTTTTAGAGTGGTTTAAATTTTTGATTTCTTAAGGTTCAGCAGATTCAGAACTGTAAGTCCCAGAGTGACTTCTGTGTCTTTGGTTGAGTTCTGTATTTGTGTTTTAGCTCTGTGATAAAGCTGGCTTTGGTAATGTTGTAGGAATCATAACTGGATTTTCTTACTCTTGTGTTTAAAGTCTCCGTTGTCCAGCTGCATTAATGTAACACTCATGCACAAATGGTTCTGAAATCAAAAGGGATAGATGAAGTAGTCTCTCTAACTATTGAGGAATTACACATAGGCTCATAAAATGCCTTAGGCGAGTTTTGCTTTATAGCATTAGTTTCAAAAGAATATAAGTTATTTTCCCAAGGTAATAATTAGATAATTGTTGTGGCTGTAAGGTTTTTGACCATTATTTTGGCATATGCTACTCAGAGTAACTGGTTTTAGACCTGCATATGTCTTGCTTCACAAGCTCTCTGCAGTTCTCAAAGATCCCTTGCTGCTCTGTCTCCTAAATCAGATTTCTTCCTGCAGCTTTAGTGTTCATTAGTGATGACTCTGCTGCTGCCCAACGGGAAGGTTAAAAATATTCTAGGGAGATGAGTTGAAATCTGGTGTCTCTCACATAACTGAATAGTGATTGCAGTTAATGCTACTATTCTGGGTTTTTTTCCCTTGAGTATTTTATTTATAATTTTTTCATTATTGAGAACTCTTCTCCCTTCTCTTTTATCTGTGGGAGATTCATACCCACTGTATTGTATGAAAAGCACTTTCAAATGGAGGAAGAGAAAAAAGTGGAAAATGACAGGATTTTTGTGCTTAAAATTAAGTTGTTTTAAATAAGCTTTTTTGAGAAAGGACTTCAAGCTTACATTCTGCCTTTAGGTGCATTTATTTTTCTGAGCAGAAAGTGTCATGTGCACTAAAGTATGCAAAATAACCTTATTTCCCTTTTAGAATTTAAGCATTGCTTACACTACAGATATGTGAATACTGGGAAACGAAAACTTTGCTCAGAAGGGTTTTCTCAGGTAATGGCATTTTGCTAGAGATATACTCTCTAAATGTCTGTGTAGGCACTCAATCCAATTTCTTCTAGGACTAATGTGGAGAGTAATTTTTGGCAAACATCTCATACCAGTTTGGTTTGATTCCTGAAAGCAAATCACCCTTGCTGGGCTGCAAAATTTTGGTAGATTCTACTTATAAGTGTATTTGTTTTTCCATGATTAGATGATGCCTTTGCAAATAGGTCCCCAGGTATATCTGAAATGACTATAACAGAGTTCAATGTCATCAAGGCCCCAGCTGGACTGGGCTGTATTACCGTGCAGCTCCAGAGATGATTTACTGCCTGACTGACAACTCGCAATATAAACATTAGTCCAAGCATGATCTTGTCCCAAAACCCCGCCTACGCAGAGAGCCAGGAGTCTTCCTGCCACGCGCCATAAATCGTTTACGGTTTGCTCATGCCCGTACATTTGAAAAGCAGCTGTGTAGTGGGGATTAGCAGTTTGCGGAAGGCCCGTGCGGGGCTAAATTAGGGTCTCTTGCTCTGGTGGTGAATACCAGTATCAGAATAGCTGGAGTGCTTCTTGGCAGGGGAAGGCAATTTACTCTGAAGATGGGGGTGGGTGCAGGGTATCTGTGGGGGTACTGCAGCCAGGAGAGAGCGTTGGATTGCAATGCTCCGATATGAGCTCTGATGCCTGATTGATAGCTGCCCAGCACTGTGTGGGATTGAACAAGTCATTGTTAGTTCTGTGGGTTTAACATTTTATTTATTCATTATTTCTATGTATTTCACACATATATATAGAGACACAAAATGTAAGCCTACCTCTTCTGTCTCCTAGGAGCTGAAATATGGTAGAGTTTTTGGGGTTTTTTTTTACAGTGTGAAAAGTGGTTTCCCTTTTGCTAGCCCACGGTGGCAGAATCAAATTATATGCAAGGCCATTTGGGGCTTCACAACTAATTTTAAGCTTTTATAAGAAGTTTTACTGTGCCGCTTGGATTTATTACAGCTTTGCAACTTCAACTCCCAAAGTAAAACTATTTCTGTGCTGGCTGCGATAATTTAAATTACCTCCTGGAACTCCTAATGACTAACTTGTGCTTATGGTGAAAGCTCCCATTTATCTGAACCTTGAAAGCACAATCTGTTTGGTAATGTAACTCTAAATGTATTGGTGCTTTATATCAATGGCAAGTACATCAGAGCGTAAAGTCAATCGGTTCCTTCAAGTCTTCGTGTAATAAAGAGAATATGCAGATTTTGCTGTACAGATGGGACTAGACAGTACAGTTCAGAGATCTCCTGTGTGCTGGCTGAAGGACCAGCTACTGAGTAAAGCAGATGTAAGTAGATCATTTTCAGCTGGGTTGGTTTCTCATTAACGAATCCTTTATTGGGTGGGTTGAGTAAGAATCCAGGTGGAATGTGTCAGCAAGGTGTTCCCTCTAGATGCATCAGCTGAACATCAGTGCTTCCAGACTGCACCATGAGCATCCATGGGGCCATGGGCAAAGCCAGTGGGCTCTGGGTAAAGCAGGTGATTGTTTCCAAAATGACACAATTAGGAGACTTCTTACTATTTTGTTGAAGCTTCTGCATGGGCTTCTCTCTCAAATAAGACCATTTTCCTGGAGCTTTCCACTGTGCTCTCTTCTGTTGTAGGTTTGGGGAGAGTAGCTGGAAGGGCTCATCCTAGGTTTATTTTGGTCTCAGAGTTGCCACCATTTTTCTTACTGCTTTTGGCGAAAGGCTGTGTAGTCTGATTCTTTCTGCTCTGCTGAGATGGAGGCCAGATAGCACCAAATATATTTGTGGCTGTTTGTGTGGGCATTTTGCGATTTGGAAGGCACTTTACTAATGAGCTGTAGGTCATTTCATGTCAGATTGGCTGAGTTTCCGTCGAGTTGGTTCTTTGTTGCGGCAATGCATATGGACTGTGTATGTTTGGGGATCCCTATTACCTATCTCAGATGGTGAGGGCTTTCCTCCTGTTCTCAACCTCCTCTCTCCCCACAAGTAAAAAACATCACCTGAAGAGCTGTTTACCACCAGATTGAATTAGATGTTTTGCTGTTTCTTATGTAGACCTTACAGATGTATGCAGAGGTTAGACAGGGGCGTGGATATGTGATCGTATTTTGAGCTTTCCCTCCTTCTCCTTGTTTTTGATCCTGAAGTTGGAATTCACTCTTCCCTTTTCCTGGGAACTGATGTGAGGGAATTGCTGTCACCCAGAGCAAAACTCAATCCGCTTGCCTCGAGGCTGTGCCTCTCCAGGTTATGACTTTGCCTGACTTCCCCAGGCAACAGTTTGTTTATGAACTTATGTTACCTGAATCTTGTGGGGTGGATCTGAGGGGTACTGCTATTCAGGGCAGTGGAAATCTCAACTCAGCCAGGATAGGGAAGGGAAGGAACAGAGTTAGTACAGTTAACTCTCCCCCCCCCCCCCACCCTCCTTTCTTCCCTGTTTCCTCACCTGCCCAGCTGTGTAGTAGGTTAGCAGTACGTGTCTGTTCTTATTCTTATGAAAGTAGACTTTGTTCTCTGAAGACTGCTAATCATGCCCCATGGGGGTGTAATCAGTTATAAGGTATTTAATGCAGTGCAGGCGGGAACAGGCTGCCTGGCCGGGCTGGCAGATTGCAACACTACAATTATAAAGGGCCCCTTTCCCCCACTCACCCGCCCGCCAGTGGCAGGATGAGGGTACCTTGAAACAGTATTAAGTCTATGAAAAGTAAAGATATAGTGGGGGAAGGGAGAGGGGAGGCTGAAGAGGCAGCTCCTATTCTAGGAAACAGGCAGACCTACATTCTGCGAGAGCTGCAGCCATTGCAGATTGCACTGTTGAGACTTGTGGAGTTCGAGTGCCATCACCATCGAAGTGGATTGCACAGAGATGGCCCTTGGCAATGTGTAGAACAGCAGGGGCTTCCGTCCTGTCTGAAATGGGTTTTCTTGTGGTGCCTGGGGTTGGAGAGGTAGGGAGTGGTTAGAAGGGGAGAAGCCCATTCTCCTGCATGCAGTGATTTAGACACCTAATCTATAAATCCTGCCAGGCTTCTATTTATATCTTTGGATATAAATCTGTTGGTAAATTTGGCCTTTCATGCCTCATTCTTCCAAGTACTGGAGCTACTGCAGCTTACTGAAGGGAACAGGTAGCCTGAGGCCTTGAATTTCAGCAGGCATGAGAAAGTCTGCTGGACCTCGTGTGGTCTGTTCTTGTTACTTAATATCAGATCATTTCCCTCAATGAGGGCTTGAAATGCACATGTGGGGTGTGGAGCAGCTGGGCCGCATGCTTTATAAATCATCCCTGCTCCAGCAGCCTGCTAGATGCATCGGTATGTTTCTGGAGCTTATGGCTACGTTGACCTTTCCCCTTTCATATTCCCCAGAGGTTACAGTGTTTCAGCCCTTAATTGGTTCTCTCTGAATTTCCTGACACTGTTTTGTGTCTGTTACGTTCAAGTCGGATATGTTCTTACTGCAGTGCTCCTGAGAGCATTGGTTTTCCTGTTTGGTGCTGAGAGAGCACTGGCTATTAAGTCTCAGAGTTAGCCCTTAGCACTGGGTGATGGATTTTTAAGGTTTTCAGAAGTGGGTTGTTGTTTAGTTATGTTGCACAAAGTAAGTGCAGATTCACAATGTGGGGAGTTCACAATATAGACTTGAGAATTACGCTGACAGTTTCACATCTGAGGCATCCTCATCTTTTTCCCTTCAGAGTAACTTCATATTTGAGAATGTGAATTCTTTGGAAAGCTTTAGGATTTGTAGGAGTGCCGCATGAGGGAGGAATAATGTTTTTTCTGACGAGAGCATAGAGTCTATTTGCAACTCTAAAATGATGAGGTTCTGAGACCAGAGGTTACCGAATGTCTTGGCTATCTGTACATTGTTTTTTTTCTCTTGGTCACTGAAATGACCTGGTGTCAGTGCTGTAGTGGAAGAATGTTGTACAGTGAGGGTCAGATCTGTGTGTGTGAGCAATGGAGACAAGAGTTTACACATGGATTTTGGGGTAATGAGGAAGTGCCTGCATCCCAGAGAAGGTACTTGACTTAAGGTAGAATGGTTTCCTGGGGATAGAAGAAGACCTGGATCCTTCCAAGCATCCCTGTTGCCCAAAGTCAACTTCTTATTCAGCCCTGCCCCCTCAGCTCAAGAGGTCTCAGTGTTATATTTGCCCCTTGTCTTATAGGAAAAGTCAGAGAAATTCCCTTCCCGGGCTAGTGCACAGAGCTGTTCCTGCCCTGGACTGTGGCTACTTCCCAGGCCCGGTGGCAGCTCTTCTCCCTGTGGCTTGCATGCCCAATTGAGAACTCTCCTGCCTCACTCTGTTTCTCTTGTCCCGTGGGCTCAAGAAGTTGCCTGGAGAACTTGACCCTCACACAAACGAATTTGGGGCTGAAGCTGTTG
This sequence comes from Callaeas wilsoni, assembly GCA_013398955.1. Classification (NCBI taxonomy): domain Eukaryota; kingdom Metazoa; phylum Chordata; class Aves; order Passeriformes; family Callaeidae; genus Callaeas; species Callaeas wilsoni. Next base: position 37,034 of record VWPU01022998.1, on the reverse strand, counting down.
TTGGGGTCCTGACAGTGGCCGTGCAGGCCACCGTGCAGGTGTGGGGAGGGATCGTGGCGGGTGTCAGCAGAGTGGGTGTGTGGGCTAGCTACTTGTTTTCCTTCTCTGCCTGGTGAGGAATGCAATGTGTTTGCCTTCCTTGGCCTGTGGTTGCAGCCGCATTCCTGCAGTGGGAGTCAGCACGGCGGCGGGCGGCGTGCTGTTCATGCCCCGTGGCTACATGCTTTCAGCTCCACATCAAAGGTGTATTTAGTGTGTAGCTTGTGCCATTCCTGGCCACACCTGGTGGCCTGCAGGCATGCAGGAGGTGGAGTCTGGCTGTGTTTGCAGATGGCATTCAGGGTTCAGACTTCTTGCTTGTGGAAAGGCTGGAGCTGAATCCATGCTAAACAACCCCAGGAATGCACCGGGAGAGCTGAGCGGCACAGTCACTTCAGGGGCATGTCCCGGCAGCAATGTTTCCTTTATAGCTGCAGCAAAATAACTCATGCCTGCTCCTCCAAAGGAACTGACTGTTTGCTTGGGTGTGTTGTACGGTTTAATTTACACCGATAAGGCAAATTAAGGTTGGCTCGTCCCCCCTGCAGCCTGTGTGCTCTTGGCAATCAGTAGATGATTGAGTGGTTCGTGCCATCCAGCTCTACTCAGTACAAACTGTGCACGAGATGTCTGCCTGGAGATGGAATGGCTCTGGGATTTAACCCAGGCAGGAGTGCTTCCCCCAGTTGGTCGGTAAATGTTCTGTTCCAACTTCTTCTGGAAAATCTTTCTTTTTCTAGCTGGTACCCCAAGAGCTGTGGACAGGAAGTTTGCTGAAGGATGGCAGATCAGGATGTAGCTGTTATTTTGGGATCCTTGACATGATATCTGTTTTGAGAAATGGTCACTAGTTTGCTATGCACCCGTCATGCAAGCCATCCTTGTCCTCTATACAAGTCTTTCATTTGCCTGGCACAGGGAAACATGTCCCATTTGGTAGTGTCATTATGGGCAGCCCATAGGCAAGGCTTGTGGAAGTAACAGACCATCATCTGTGTTCTGGGTAAGCCCTGGGCTGTTCATTACCCAGTTTGATTGGATCTTTTGCAGTTTCCCTTTTGGCAATTTCTAGTAGCCTGAAATTCTGTGACCTGCCAATCATTTCCATATTAAAGTTAGTCTTCTGCAGAAGACCTCCCTACTGCCATCCTTAGACAGTAGCAGGAATGAAAGAATTTGCTCTCAGAAGTTCTCTGGCTTTATAGCTTAGTTTTTGCTTTTTCGCTATCGCCACACTCTCCAGGTGAGCGGCGGCAGAGCTCATGTTACCACAAACAGGTCCATGCCACCCTCTCTCCAGAAGGTTGTATCACTTTTCAAAGCAGGATCTCAGTGATAGGTGATTAAGGGTATGTAACTTGTTCCAAGGCTCTTAGCATTGTGAAACAGTTGGAAATTATTCACATTGGGCTCTCGTCTCTTTTGATTTCATGTAAACTGTGCATTTTATTTCAAACTAGTTGCCACTGACTCCATACATGACTATTAGGGCTTGGATGCTGAGAAAGTGTGTTGCCTGAATCAGCATCTTCCTTCCTCTGTTCTGTAGTGGCAGACTGGACAATATGCCCTGCAGCAACAGGAGGTGGTAGCAAAATATAAGTAAGTCTAAAATTGCATTTTTTGGCAGGTTACTGATAGAATATTTGTGTATAATCATTGTCATACTGGGTGTTTCAGCTTTGTCATGCAATATGAGCTACAGCTGCAAAGATGGAGGTCTTGTTTTGGATTACATACTGCTTCTACTACTCTTTCCAATTGCCAGGAAAGGAGTGAGGGAGTAAGAATGAAATGGATGTGACATTGGCCAAGGAGAAAGAAGGGCTGATTATTGGCCTTTTCCCAACCTGTCATTGAGTTTTATTATGTTATGGAGGGAAAGTCACTAACTTCTTGTTTTGGCTTCCCTGCTGGCCTTCAAGACTGTAGGAATCCAGACCTCTGTGCTCCAGTATCCAGTCCCAACTACCTCTGCCCGAGCAATGTGTTCCTCTGGCTAGAGCTGTAACCCTCCCAAGTAGCTAGATCTCCCCCTGGTGGAACAGACAGCAGAAGGCACGGCTACGGCTGGACGGTAAAATTGGGAATTGGTCTGATCCTGAGGCACCTTGAGCCGGCATCAGATGTGGTGTTTGTCCACTTGAGACATTCCTTAGTCCAGAGTCACAGACTCAGCAGAGCCGAGCTCGTGCAGCTGCATGAAGCCGAAGGCGTGAGTGAACAGCTCACTGTCGGTACTGAGCAAACACCTCGTCTGTGCAACATCTGCCTGGCTATATGCTGGCATTCCTCCATGGTCTTCACCCTTAGATGAGCAGTGAGCTACTAGCTCTTTGGATTGTTGTTTGACATGTGACAAAATAAGGTACTTAGAATGTAGTGGCTTGCTTTCTTTAAGATATCTACAGTTTGTTAGCCCTCAGTTAGAGCCCTTTTGAGGATAGGTGACTTCACTTGTAGCTCGACTATCTCGCATTACCTGCTTGCTCTCTGAAGAGCTGCATAGGGTTTACTTACGAGGGGTCTACAGGAAGGAGCCCTGTGTAGGGGAAGAGCTTGTCTGTTTAGCATTACTAAAAAGGAGTGTTTTTCCTTAATCTTAGAATAATTAATAGACTTATGCTATCCTAAAAGACAACACTGGTAAAGGTATTTCAGTTTTACAAGAGCAGTGCCAGGCAGGGGATGTAAAGCAGTCTGGAGAAGCTGACCTTGTAGTAAAACTGAAGTGATGGGCCTTTGCTGCAATTACCCCTTGAGACAATTGATGCTCATAATTAGCTCCAACTGAAGAACAGCACTGGTGTTAGCAATGATGACAGATGTGAAAGGAGGTAGTCGATGAGAGGTCTCTCTGACTCATCTGCCACAAAAAGAAGTTGTGTCTGAGGGAAGAGCTGAAGCAACCCAGCTTGGTCACAAGTGGGGAATCTGTGGTAATGCCCCTCCAAGGGAGGAAGGTGAACCTAGGAGGTGCAATACAGCGTGTGCAGAAGGACAAGCAGTGCAGCCCATGACTGCTGGTGACAGGCAGCCTCCCAGTGCAGGGCAGGGTTTAGAGGTGTGAGTCCCCTCTGCTGTGGCTGGGATCCTGCTGTTAAAAGGACTGACTGGAGCCCAGGGGAATGGGGAGAGAGGAGCTGTAGTCAGTTGCGTGCTTTACACAGGTCATCAGTGAAAGATAGATGGGTGGATCTGTTTGTTTTTCCTAAGCTGGATTAAGCCATGTTATATTTCTGTGACTGAACTCAGAATGAAATCTCTCAATAGTTCAGTGGTGCTGAAGACTAAGAGAATCATTAAAAAAAAAAAACCAACCAAAACCAAAAACCCAAATGAAACAAATGAGGCAAACTGAGGCAGATTAACTACAGAACCCACGACAAAAAAGAGAGAAAATGCTCCAGGGTTACATGCTGCTTCAGGAGCCATGCTGCTGTATTGTTTAGAGAGTTGAGACAAGTTTTGTCCCTGTTCCTGCCCCTGGCTTAGGCTCTGAATCTGCTAGGCCAAAAGCATGGTTTTGAAAGCCGTGTCCTTGTTCTCCCTTTGTGTCCTGTTGAGGTGGCTACTGCCAGTGTGTACAGGAGTGAATGCTGTAACACTCAGCATTATGCCTGGGTGCAGAGGCTGAGTGGAAGTCAATGAGCAATACTTGTTTTAGTCTCCAAAGTGGCTGTGACATGGCTTAAGTGGGAGATGTCTGTGCCTGGTAGGAATCTTGCTTTGCAAAGGAGTCAGTAGCAACACCACTTGTAACCTCTGGGAAAGAAAGGGCCAGGATATAATCAGCTTTAGGAAAGGGCTGTGATGACCCCTTTTCTCTTTCATCCCTTTGGCTGGATAGTTTTATTCCTCAAACACCACTTTGCTTCTCTCAGCGCTGCTCTGCTTTTCCCTGCCAACTTACAGCAAGTTATTGCTCATTGTAGGTGATGTGAGGTTCAGGCAGCTTGCTTGAAGAACACCCCACTGCTATCCTCACACAACGCTGGTGTCAGGTGTCACTAGTTTTACTTCATTATGCTGACTGCTGTATGTATTCAGTGCTGCAGAGATCATAAAATATTTCTGTGCTAGATCTTCTCTGATGAATAGCACAGAGGATGTCTCGAGTTTCCATGGCAATGCTTCTGAATGTGCTTCTGTCACCAAAGAAAGAGGGACTTCCAGTTCATTAAGATTTGAGGATTTTGTCTGAGAAAGGGGATGGTGGTGAAACTGCATATTAGTTGTTTGCCTGCCTTTGGATGTGCCTCTGACTGATACATAATCTGGAGAAAGAGGAAGCTCACATTTGGCTAATGGCAGAGACGGCCTGTGTCGTGCAAACTACAGCTGGACCCCTGGACATGCTTAACTGTTCAGCTACAGATGCAGCTGCACAATCACCCAACAATTAAGCCTGTACCATTCTCTGCCTCTCATATCTGACCATCTGCTAGGAAAAAGCTAATTAAACCAAAACGATTCTTGCTCGGATTAAAACCCAGCAGCAGAAAAAACTGAATATAGTACAAATATTGTTCTGCTACTGGATCAGTGTTGTGCTTTAATTGTTCTTAATAAGAATTGCAGGCTATTCAACTCAATTGGTGTCCGGTAGGTGTTTAGCTTATGCACGCTTTCCTTTCTCTTTTCTATCCCAGATGATTCTTGTTTTAGGTGCAAGAAATAAGACTCTGTTGCTGTGTTTTTGTGCAGTTCCTTTCTTATGACAGCTGAGTCCGTTTTTCTTTAACTTGCAACGTAATGCAAAACCAGTGCACAAAACTGGTTTTTTTCTCCTAGTGCCTCAATTTCTCTACTTATGGAATGGAAATTGTTCCTACCTTCTTCGCATGTATTTATGGTGAGAATGAACCCTAGAGTTGGTGCGGATCCACATAACTTTATAGTTGCACCAGTGCAAATCTGAGACTTAAGACCAAACAGTTTATTGTGAAAATACATCTTCAGCCCTTAGAGAGTTGGAGTTTAAATCTTAGAAAATGTGGAAGTGTGGTTCCCTTAGCAGCCAAACTCTTGTGTACCTGCAGTTTTTGATACCATGTGATCTGGACTTCAAAAGAGCTCTTTCAAAAAAAAATAAAAAGAACTTACAACTCAGGTTGATTTCAGGACTGCTGTGTGTACTCAAGTGACAGTTCACCACTTTATTCAGAACTGTGGCACAATTTAGTTTCTGAAGGCCAATGAGGGATTTAGATCTCTTCAAGGGGCTCTGAGAGGATTCTTGGTAATGTCCTTCTGCGCTGAACTTGGAAAACTTGCACTGAAGAGGAAGTTAGTTCTGCACATGGTAGCACAGAGGCAGCAGTAGAAGCTGGCTCTGAGGAGAGAGAAATGATTGTGTTGCTGGTATGAATGTGAGGAAGACTGGTAAGCTCGAAGAGACAGGATTGAAAAAGCAGGTAGAGATGAAAGAGTGCCAAGAGAATGAAGATACATTTAATCTTGATATTCAGGAGGAAGAGTTTGAATAGTTTTTAATGAGGAATGGAATGAACACCACGAATTTTAGAATTTTTGAAATTTAATTTTGACAGATGTGTTTCCTAGGGAAGTGCTGTGGGAACTGAGGAGATGAGAGTTAATCTTAAGAGTGTGGATTTGTAGCATGTAAGGTCTGTGACCCAGGACTTGGTTTGTGTATGTGCTTAACCCAGAGTTAACAGGAGAACATATTTTGGTAGAAGAGGGTCAGTAGTAAGACTGTGCCTGGGGGCAGTTAGATAACGTGCTCTAACTCCACACTCCAGTTTGCTCAGATAAACTGTTGGTGAGCCATACCCTTAGGAATGAGCAAGTGGGGAACACTGTCTTCCCGGAACTGCTCCAGGTATGTTGGACATCAGCAAGCAAAAGCTGTGTGGGAGTATGGAAAACAGGGTACAGTGTGAGTATTTGTGATCACCCTTTCCATCTTGCTTGGGGAAAGTAAAGAAAATGTTAAGCTGCACCGGTCTGAGCATTATTATGATGTTTATTTGGCATAGGATTGATAAAACTTTCAAGACATATAAATGTCAATAGCTTTAGTAACTTAATATACCTTGTGTAGTGTAGTTAGCTTATTTTGATTCTGAGGGAGGCCACACTGTTTTGGGTTTGGGTTTTTTTGGAAGAAAAAACCCAAACCAAACACAAAAGCAACAAAACCTTCTTTGGAAGTAGAAAAGTGCAAAAAAGGGTTAACGTCAATATCGGTAAGGATTTTGCCATTGCAGGGAAGTTGTACTGATTTAACTTAATCAGATTAGAGACAGCTGTGATTACATTAGTGCAGCATTCCTGTATAGGCATCCTTAATTTAGTTTGTCTTGTATCTATCTATTTAACTTAAGTTGTTTCAATGTAAAGTGCTCTTAAACTGAATTAAGAACATTTGCCCAGGAGCGTTATGCTGCATTATATTATTTTCTAAGTCAATTTAATTTGGTACAGTGTATATGTAGACAAGACCTTGGGGAAAAAACTGATCCTTTTTATTACTTGCTGAACAGTCTGTCATGTTTGGCTGCAGCCATGTGATCGTGGAATGAAAGAGCCCGTTGTGGTGCATGTTGGTGGAGGATGGGTGAACTGATCATTGTGAGCCTTTGTACAACTTGGTCATTCTTAGCCATAGTGTTCAATTAAAGCAGGTTGATCCTCCTTGTAAATGAGACCTTTTCCTCTCTAAAACAGATGTGAGACCCCTGTAATGTTATTTTAAGTTTCCTCCTCAGCCTACCAATAAAAGTGCCGGCAACATGGTTAGTGTCCTGTTTAGGCAGCAAAAGCAACATCTTAAAATTTGGCACAAATGTTTAATGTTTGAAAAAAATCAGATGGCTGAGCAGGTTTGAGCTGGATTTTGCGACTTTTCTTCATCCATAGCTTGAAATAAATGTCACCCAGTTCTGATGCTGTTTCCTTCCTGGTCTGTGTCTCCTGACAGTATGTGCCACCTGCTATATGTGGTGACTTACACACATACAGAACTTACGGCCAAGGAATAAGTAAGTACTGCAGATGTCAGTTCTCTTTCTGGTTGAAAAGGGTAAATCTAGTCAATACATCTTGTGTTCTGCTTGCTGGTAAAGGCTCTATGGGAACAAAACTGGCATGTGAATTACTCTGCAAGCGTGGTTGTAGTGATAGCATTTAAGAATAAAGCTGACTGCTGTAAACAGCCGTTTTATTTTTTGAAATTTGTTTTTGTCAGCACGTGCAAGCATTGGGGCTGGACTTAGCAACTCCTCAGCATTGCAGATGCTCTGTAAGCTAGGTCACTGTAGCAACTTGTCCATCTGTCCTCTGTAAATAATGCAAATAGTGTGCTCTGCTCCATTGTCCCACTGTGTAGATACTGCATAGTGTGTCAGCCATCTGTGCATCACTGAGACTCTCAGACAGAGGGCACGTTTTGGAGAGTGGATTGCGGCAAGTATACAGTTGAATGCTCCGGCAATGGAGCATTCTCTAGCGTTACTATATCTCTGCTAGAGGGACAGCTCAGTGACATTCAGTCCCTGGCACTGAAGAGATGGAGATTGCGGTTTGCCCAGAACTTCTGAACCAAAGCTTGAAACAAGAGGACTGCTGATAAATAATTGCTGGAGATTGTGTGAGACTTATGGAATACTTACAGGGGCTGAGGGTCTGCCTCTCAGTAGTTGAAAAATTTAAGCTGTTTTCACCTTGTCCTAATTAAATGCCTTTTGATTTTATGCTCTAGAAAGGTAATGTATTATTTTTCCCCTCTTCTTCCCCTCCTACACAGCAGAGGATATGACAGAGGTCTGGGAAGGAAATTTCTACTTGTTGATTTTCTACAGAAATCTCCCTCTTTCACTTTTCTTCAAATGTTTGCATGTTGTAGCCATTCCCTTGCTTGTGTTTGAGAAAGTTTAAGGCCATGACTCCCAAATTTCCCTCCTATGACCTATCAGCTTTATCCAGATACATGTTGTTAGAGTATCAAGATTTGCTTTTTCTGCTGGGTCCAGACACTTTCAGAAACTTTTGAGAGTTCTCCTAATCTCCATGAGTTTTTAATCTAATGTTGCAGTATTTCTTTAAATTTCTGAGTAATGCACTCCAGGAATCTTCCCATGGGAGATCTTAAAAGAACAGGTAACAAGACAGAGTGAGGAAGGACATAAACCCAGGGTGCTAAGATGAAGAGACTTCAGTTTGTAGCCTAAACTACCTTGTGAGAGTTGAAAGGATCACTGAACAAACAAAACACGCCTCTGGTGTGTCAGCAGTTCTGAATGAGAAGCTGTCATTAGCCCTTGATGTAGCTGTGTGTGCTAAAGGTAACTTGGTAAGTGACCTTTTGCTGAGCAGGTTCTTGTGCAATTTCAGGTGTAGCCATTAACGGTGGTTCTATGCTTTATATGCATTAAAAAACTGGTGCTCCTTTCCTGGTCAAAATGTCCCCTGGGTATTTTTATTCTCCATTAACATTCCTTTTGGGGATTGAATTCTGGTCCTTTGCTTCCTGTCCTGTTCCTGTTCAGATGTTAATCAGCTGTTGCATTCTATTCCAGTTATGTGTTAGTGATGCTAGCGTTTCTTGGTCAATGTTGACCAGTCCTGGCTTCTATAAAAGAATTAGGGAAGCTAAGCTACTTGTAACGCAGCAGAGAGTAGATAATAAAATGCACACTTAAGGGTGTGGAGTGCAACTGAATTACAGGGACTGAGATCTTTCTATTGTGGAAGGAGAGAACAGGACTGTAAGAAAAGTGTGATTCTGATAATTTTTAAGAGAATTCTGCATGGTGCAGTGGATATGACTGATACATGATATGTCTTGTGGTATTTCCATTCAACAAGAACTATGTATGACTGGAGTCCAGGGATTTCATTTTCTTTGGAAATGTGTTAGGTGTTAAGTAGGGCTTGTTACATGGACTGTTGTTCAACAGCTAGCCTGATCCCTTTTTCTTGATAGCTCTTGGAATTGTTCCCATGCAGAGAACAGAGATTTCTGCCTAACAGTCAAGGTTAATTGGTATGGAAAAGCAGGAATGAGCAATAATCCTCCTGAAACTCGATTTTAATCCAAGAGTCACTATAATGCTATTACTCAGATCTGAATCGTGAGCATTAACATACAAGCAGAACTGAGATGGGAGTCTCTGCACTTGGAGCTGTCATCCTTTTATTTTAAAATGATCTTCAACGTAGCCAGCAGCAGAATGGATCTGAACATTCTTTTGAGGTGCCTTCTCTGAATGAAAATATCTCTCTCATTAAATGTTAAAGGGCCCTTTAATAACCTTGCAGTCATTTTCAATGGTGCTTGGCACCAGCAGTCTACAGGTGCTGCTTTTAATTTCACACAGCTTGTTTTTCTGTCCTGGACAGACGTCCCTTGGTGCAATTACGGCTCTATCCATCTCACTAGTTAGTTCTCTTGGTCAGGCTTACTGCAGCAGTGTCTCAGGTAGTCTGGCTTGAAACTTTTGAAGGCTAAGATTTCCTCTATCCATGAGCACAGGAGGGCAACTGGACAAGACTCTCTTGCATTTGCTTTGCATGAAGCTAGTCAGGAGATATTGGTACCTCCAAAAGCAGGATGTACCAATATCCTGTATTGGATATGCATGCAGAATGTAGGTTGGCCCACAGAGAGCGAATATTCCAGGTTAACTGTGGTGATCAAATATGTGTCACAGGACATTTGGTTTTCTTACTTGTGGGTATTGTACTTGTAAGTTTTTGGAGTGTGCTGACTCTGATAGCCACAAAAAATCTTTCTGTAGTGCTGCATTAGAAACAAATGTGACTGATTGTATTATGGAATGTATTTTTTCAGTAATACGAAGTAACATTAAAGAAATGCTGCTTTTAAGAGGGAAAGCTGGAAAGGTGATACAGTACCTGAAATAATGAACTTTATCTGCATAATAATCACTGTATTTCTCTTGAGGAAGGGACACTGCTGACCCTTAGCACTGGTAAGCAGGCTGTTTGATAAGGTCAGAAAGAGCAACACAAGTGAAGGTGATGATGAGGAAAAGCCGGCAAGTCCTCTGCATCTTTGCAGGGAATGTTCAGCTGCTGCAACCACAAGCAGGCAGAAGTGTGCATCCTAGAACCAAAGTGAAGTGTTGGCTACCTCAGACCTCAAGGGACTTGCCGAATATCAGGAAGACACTAGGTGCCTACAAATGTTGGGGGGTGTTTTTGGGCTTTTTGTTTGTTTGTTTGTTTGTTTTTCCTTTTCCTTGTTGTCCAAAGCATTTCTTTTTGAACCTTTTTTTCTCTGCTAGGGACTACTTTCTTGTTACTGGAGATAAAGCCATGCTCATGGGTGGTGGTGTGGTTTTGTATGCATGCCAAGTGCTGTTTATTCTGTACAGGGCCCACAGAACTGTCTTAAGCAATTCCATGCGAGATGACATCTGTTTGTGGTGTGTGGTGAAGGTTTTGCCTTTCTCAGATCACACAGACAACATAGCTACCCTGCAAGTGGATGTTACACTGAGGGATGCTCTCTGGTAAAACCAGCTAGTGTCAAGCTTGTGTGCTGCCTGTGCAGCTGCACTCTGTCCTTGTGTCATGGTTAATCTCAGCTGGCAACCAAGTACCACACACGCACTTGGTCACTCTCCCCTCTGCTCCAAGTGGGATGGGGAAGAGAACTGGAAAAAAGTAAAACTTGTGGGTTGGGATTAAAGCAGTTTAATAATTGAAATAAAGGAAAAAAAAAAATTATAATGGAGAGAGGGAGAGAGGAATAAAACCCAAGAAAAACAAGTGATGCACAATACAGTTGGTCACCACCTGCTGAACAATGCCCAGCCTGTCCCTGAGCAGCAGTTGGCCCTTCCCAGCAACTCCCCTCAGTTTATGTACTGAGCGTGATGCCATTAAGTATGGAATATTCCTTTGATTGGTTTGAGTCAGCTGTCCTGACTATGCTTCCTCCTAGCTTCTTGTGCACCATGTCACTGCCATAAGAAACTGAAAAGTCCTTGAGTTAGAGTAAGCACTGCATAGTAACAACTAAACCATCAGTGTGTTATCAACATCATTCTCATCCCAAATCCAAACCACAGCACTGTACCAGCTACCAGAAAGAAAATTAACTCTGTCCCAGCTGTAACTAGGACGTGCTGTCCCTGTGAAGAAACAGTTTGTGTGTGTTTTGTCTTTGTGAGGGGGTGGAGGGATCCCAAGCTTTTTGCAGGAACAAAGCAAATTGTTAGGTTTACACTGCAGTCTTCTGACTCTTTGTGTGTTTGTGTGTGACTGCCTGGAAGATGTGACTACTGCTTGTACTGATCAGTGTGAGCCTTGTGGCCCTCAATAACCCATTCCAGTGAAGCTGTAATTGTCATTGAGCTTAGAAATCAGACTGGAACAACAGTAGGTAATAGCTAGAAGACAATAGAATTGGACCTACTGCAGGTGATAGACTGGTAGGAAGAGGACTGTAAATGTTAAGGAACATTACTGATGAAAGGTGGAAAGGATGGATAAAAGGAACTAGGAAGTTAAGTTTCCTCTTGTATTACAGTGCTAATTAGAATAGCTGAAGAGCTGCCTCCTTCTGTAGCTCCAGGCTAAAATTGAGCTTCTGCAGGGTAGTCTTAATGTGGACTTGACAGCAAGCTCCTTCAGAGAGAGGCTTGTGAATAGTGTGATGAGCAGAATTAGTGCCTTCTTCTATTTCTGGATATTACCTATATCCATTTCTGCTTTGGAATACCAGGTCCATCTGTTCTGCAGAGAGTATCTGCTCCTCTCTGAACAGAGGTGTGGTGAGTTGAACCACCTCACTCTGTGGTAGCCAGAGATGCTCAGGTATTGTAGATGAGGAGGCCTTTGCTGTGCTGTTCACTGCAGGGATGTCTGCAGAACAAAATTAGCTTGGTGTGGCAGAGTGGTCGGAGCAGAATGATGGAGACTGGATTCTTGATGGTGGACAGGAATGCAGGTGGGGAAGCATGGACCCTTGGAGCCATGTAGAAAAAACAGCTGCGTTTCCAAGGTCAGTTACTGGCCTGCACAGGCATCCTGCTCGGTGGAGAGATGGTTAAAAGACCTGTGCTTTCTGGGATACAGTGACGACATGGAGCTTTTACAGTGGAGGGACCTGGCATTAGATAGTAGTCTGGTGGTACAGCAGTTTGCTGTTGACTTGTGCCTTGGCACCTCGCTATGGGTTGCTCTGAGCATGCCTGGTTGTTTCCATGTTTCCTGCTGATAGGTGACTGACACCAAGTTTCCTTTCTCATGTTTCAGGAGCTGTTGGCCAGATGCTGCTGAATGCTGACAGGGGAAAGCTGATTCGGAGACAAACGACCAGAAATGTTTGGACACGTCGTCACTTTGGATCTGTAAGTCCTTGTTTGAGGGAAAGTTGCCTGGCAGCCCCGTGAGTTTTTGAGTATCTATGGAAATTCTCAGATCATGAGGGTAGATTTCAATTCCTGGTATCTTTTCCAGGTGAGTGGGGATGAGATGGCAGGTAGCATAGTTGCTGCCTCTAGGGTAGGAAGCAGGAGAGTTCTGTTTGAGCCTGAGGAACCCTGTGCTGAGAGACAGAGAGGCCTTTGGCATGTTCATTCTGAGCACAGCTGCAATGGAAACATGTGTGGACTCATGGACGCAGCTGTTCCTGGAAGCCTCTGTCTGTGTGCCATGTGGCTGGTGGTTATGCCTTGATGCTGAACCAGCTCCTGCTGGGAGTTGATGGAAAAGCAGATTCAAACTATGCTGACCTGATCCTTCCTGGAGGTGCATGTTCTCCCTCTCTTTCTCCCCTCATACTTTGCAGTTTGCCCCACAGAGCAGTTGCACTGTTGTGAAGCTGTTTTTCCCTGTGCTGGTTGAGACCCGACTACAGCATTATAGCAAGGAAAGGGGCCAGACAGCTTGTTGGGGCAGGGCCAGCACTGGGGCACCTCTTCAGTTTGTTTTGGCAAAGCTTGATTTTGCGTGGTCCTGGTTGCATGCTTGTTCTGTTCACCTCCAATCTGACTCTCCCTGCATGTGTATAACTGCTCCACACCCTGCTCTCCTGTCCCACCTCCCAGGGCCTCATGCCACTGACATGGGAAAAGTAGCACAGCAGCAATAGTGCTTCAGGGAAAGGAAGGCTTTACTGAAGTCTCTCGTGCCAGTGGCAGAGTGATGGCCACAAAGCTGCTCTCTTACAGCTCGCTAACCCACATTAACCCAGTTCTCTTACGGTGATGGGTACCTGTTGTGGTTTGATTTCCACTGGCAGCTAAGCATCACACAGCTGTTGGCTCGCTTCTCACTCCTCAGTGGAATGGGGAGAGATTTGAGAAAAAAGTAAACTTTTGTTGGTTGAGATATAGACAGTTTGATGGGAAAAGGAAGGGCTAATAATAAAATAATTAGAATGTACAAAACAAGGGATTCACAGTGCAATTGCTCACCACCTGCTGACCAATGCTCAGCCAATTCCCGAGTGGTGGCCCCTGGCCAGCTTTCCCCCTAGTTTGTATACTGACCATAGTGCCATATGCTATGGTATATCCCTCTGGACAGTGGGGGTCAGCTGTCCTGGCCATGTCCCTTCTCTGAGAAGAAGCTGAGAAATCTTTGCCTTAGTGTAAACACTGCTTAGCAACATCCAAAACATCAGTGTGTTATCAACATTATTCTCATCCCAAATCCAAAGCACAGTACTTACTAGCTACTAGGAAGAAAATTAGCTCTGTCCCAGACAAAACCAGTTAAATACCCCAGGCTTTGACCAGAGAGGAAGGTTGTTTCTGAACCTGTTTTGTATCCCTGATTGGCTGGATATTTTACAGAAGCCTGTTAACAGCAAGATAGAGTATGATATGCTGCTTAATGGAAGTCAGAGAGTAGCTTGCCTTCCTCCCATGTGGAGGTGTGGGTTATCACAGCTCAAATGTTTTGGCTCAAATAAGAGCCTGATAATTGCCAGCTCATTTGTGGGTGAAAAGCACTGACTTAAAAGGGTGAGATAATTGTTAGCATCACCAAACTTCTGTACTAAAGGCTTCACGGTTAGCATCCCTCTGCAGTGGCAGGGAAGATTAGCTGGGAGGGTCCCATTCTAAAGGAGGTTTGTTTAGGCCTTCCTGGAACCAGTGCTTTGAAGCCATTGCTTCATGAATTTTGAGTTTATGTAATTCCAATTGCCTGAGTGCCTTGAACATTTCCTTGCCATGTGCCTTTCTGGCTCTTGCTGGGCTATGTGGCCAACTATTTCTAAGTTCATTTTCTTTACTTTCAGAAGATCTGATGTGGGTTGAGGTGGGTACCTGGAATGAGGTGGCCATCCCAATTGTCCTTGGCTATAAATATTTCCTTTGCCTTACATATTTATGGGATGAGATTTCAAACTGGCTGTTTTGGTGGATGCTAAGCTATTTGTTTCTCTTCTTCAGGTCATCTGAGTGAGTGTCTCAGCTTCATGAGGCTTCAAATTTGAGCCCAGGCTGGTAAGTGTTCATGTCCTTATGAACTAGAGAAATGATTGTGATTTCAGCTGAGCATGTTGTCATGCACATCTCCTGTCCTTACCCTGGCAGAAATTGACAGAAGAGTCCCCTGGACCACCTGTTTGCTAGTGGGCCATTTACAAACCTGCTTCTGGTCAAGTTTTCAGCCTTTCTCTTTGAAAAAAGAGGAATGTCTTCCCAGCAAATCAAACCTATCTGTTTTGCTTAGGGATGCAGTGAAACGTGCATTCAATATTATGCATGTAATTTTTCTAAAATATTAGAGATATCTGCATCTACTTGAGTCTTTTTAGGAGAAGGGACCTTGAGGGAATGACTGCAGCAAGGGGAAGTTCCCAGCATTCTGATGGGGGAGATTTACAGGTTGGTCCTAGGAAGTTGTTTGTGTTTGTGGAAAGGTGCGAGAAACCTTTGTGAGCTTGTGTTCATAGCAGAGTGAAGGATGGTTTGCAAATGTACCTGTGAAGTATAAAGCCTGTTATGTCTTGGGACCGCTCTGTGCAAGACACCTCCCACTTGCCAGTTCTCTCAAGGAACTCAGTCTAAGTGTCAAAAGAGGCAGCTAGATGAGAGAGGATAAGAATTGGAGGGAATTCTTGGGGCTCCATTTAGACTCTTACCATGTAAAATGCCACTGTCTAACACACAAAGCAAGTGAAGTCTGCTGGGTCACAGGCCCAGTGGTAGCCACTGACTGTACGTGTGTAAAGTGGAGTTGTGTGGCCCTGCTTGTAGAAGTAGGGGGAGAGCGTGATCTGAGTGGATACAGGTCCTCCACTTTGAAGGGCTGCAGGTCAGGTGCTGAGGATTGCAGAGATGCTAGGCTTGCTGAGTGTAAGGGTCCTGCAAGGGCAAGGGGAATGAGAATTGGGCACTTACTCCAAATATAGGACAGCTATGAATGATGTATATGTTGTTACCGAGGAAAATCTGGTATTGGGCTCTGCAGCGCCTGCTTGATATCTGAGTTACCTTGTGTACAACAGGGTGGTTGACATTCTGGCTGCTTTCAGGGAAGTCTTGCCTTCCACTGCACACCCAAAACATGGAAAGGAAGGTGTTTCTTCCATGTGTACAAGACAGCTGCTTTTCTTCTACCCTATTTTTTGCTCTTGTACTGCTCCTGCAGCAGGAAGAATCCCAGCATAGCTAGGGTGAAGGAACTAATCTTTCCACTAATGGTACAGCTGCATGTGTATATATTGTGCACTTATTCACTCTATGGGTGGTGAGACACTGGAACAGGTTGCCCAGAGAGGTTGTGAACTCCTCATCCCTGAAGGTTCAAGGCCAGGCTGGATGAGACTCTGAGCAACCTGGTCTAGTGGAAGGTGGCCCTGCCCATGCCGGGGGGTTGGGATGAGATGATCCTTAAGGTCCCTTCCAACCCGAACCATTCTGTGATTCTGTGTTGCAAAATCGGGGCTTAGGTACCAACATCAACATTGCTCCCTAATTTGATGCCACCTGTGACTTGGGGGTTGTCTTTGTCTTTTCTGCCAGAGTTGTCAGTTCTCTGGCTGCACTGAGGTCCCAGTGTAAGCCAAAAAGTTCTGGGCTCTTTAATGGCTGAAGTCTCCTCCCACATAGTCCCTGCTGACAGTGACAGGACATGATCAATAACTCCTGCTCCAGCTGTCACTGCTGCCTGTAAGGCTTGCAGTTTCCATATTGAAAAAGGCCTTTCCTAAAGAGCTAATCAATATGCTGCTGTGAGGTCTGTTCTCATTTGCTATATATAATCCGGACACACACAGCTACGTGAGTGAGCGTGTGTAGAGGGGGGAGAGGATGTGCCAGCCCTCTGCTCTCACTGGCTGGGAGAAGGACACAGCTACCTCTTACTTTGCTCCCTCTCCTGCAGCTGCTGCTCAAGGCTTGTGGCTACATCCTTTGCCTGCTGTATTAGCGCTCTGCATGGGGACCTGCTCTGGGACTCCAGGGGAGCCGAATTCCTGCTGGGCCATTTCTAGGGTTCGATGGAGCAGCCGTGACTCTCTCTTCTGTGCACTTTCTGCTGTTGGTAGGTAACCCGCTTTTGGAGCCACGCAGGTGGGAGGATGTCGAGCACAGCCCCGTCAAAGAAGCCTTACCGCAAGGCGCCCCCGCAGCATCGTGAAATCCGACATGAGGTACCCATCATTCGTGACGACCAGGATGGAGTGATCTTGGCTGAGCAGAGTCAGGTAACAACTTGCCGGGTGACAAAGGGCTTAACACCATTGCACCAGCAAACAGGGTTTAGTTACACCAAGGCAGGCCAGCTCGAGCAGGCAGAGGGGTTTGAGGTTTGCGACCTGAACTTCTCCTCATCGTGGTCCCTGGAGTCCAGCAGTGAGAAGGAAGTGGCAGGGTGCAGAGCAGAGTTGAACATCAAGAGCCAGACTGTCTCTCCAGCACTTCCACGTGGTGGGAAGATGGGGCAGCGAAGTGGGAAGCGGTGCCCAAACCGCAGTCGTGGGCACCGCAGCAAGTTTGTGAGCCGTAGCATGGAGACAGTTCTGGTGTCTGGAGATGAAAGACACCATCCCACTTGCTCTTTCAAGAGCAGAAGCCTGGAACGCTCACTTATATTTAAAGAGCCTCCTGAAGTCCTGACACCGAGGAAGTTTCGTGTCTCCTCTACACACCTGCCTCTCAAAGGGATCCTGAAGCAGACCAACATGACAGGCTCATGCCCTGAGAGCTTATGCAAGTCCCGCTCAGTAGAGACACTTTGCCGTGGCCGTGGCTCACGCAAATACAGTGATCCTCAGCTCTGTCTCAGCCCTAGGGAGAAGCGCTCCCTGGAGCACAGCAGCAGCAGGGCTGCTGACTCTGTCAAGCGCAGGGAGAAGATCGCAGAGGAAAAGCTGCAGTTCTCCAAATTCCTGGATGAGATTACCCAGCGGGTGCTGAGTCCCAACCGCTTGCGCTCACTGGGAGAGACCAGGGGAGCAGAAAAAGACCAGAACTCTCCCCTTTCCCCCAGAAGCTCCGTGCCAGAAGGCCAAGGGGAAGGTTGTCTGAAAGGGGTCAAAACCAAGCACGCAACTGAAAGATCCCCCTGCCCAAGCAGAAGAAAAGCAGAAAAGAAAAGTGAGGGGCTGGGAATGGCTTCGGGCCAGAGAAAGTATTCTGAGGAAGCTGAGAGAGTTTCCAGACTAAGAAAGAAACCTGTCCTTGGGAGAAAGGACAGTAAGGGAAAACTCCTTTCCTTGGAGAGAAGGGTAGTAGATCTATGTCAGTATGAGCTGCAGCTGGCAGACCTGGGGCTGGCAGGGACATCCTCTGGGCAGCAGCATTCACTGTCTTCATGGAAAAGCAGTGCAGAGGGCAGAAGGGATGAAAGCAGTCCCTGTTCGCAGCTATTACAGCCACACCATCAGTGTGCTAAGCTTGGGCAGAAGCGTGCAGTGGAGCCGAACTACCCAGAGAAAGGATCCTGCTCCACTCCAACATGCTGGAGTCGGGAGGAGGGACCTACCCCATCTAGATCCTCCCCTTCCTTCAACCTGGCACTAAACAAGGTAGGTGCCAGGGTCACCGACTTGCAGGCAGGGCTCTCACAAAGGCCAAACCCCTACCTGGATCTCGTCTAGTCTGTAATGCCAGGGCAGAGGGTGAGAGCAGGCTCCCAAACCCCATGTTGTGGGTGCTTACTCACCAGAAGCTGCTCTCTTGTGGGTGCCACTCATGGCTGTGCTGCAGGTTGGGTATATCTTCCTGGGAGTAACCAGCTTCCCTTTGGCCCCAGGAGTTAAGGAAGTAGAAACAGGTGCTGTTCTCCCCACTGCAAACTTCCCAGGCATTTGCTGGTTGGAGGCCCTTCAGGCTGCTGGGCAGTATGTGTGTGCAGGAGGCAGGCAGCTCCGTTGTCAGGAGGTGCTGGGATGTTCCTGGTGCTTTTTGTGTGCCCTGTGCCTGGCTGTCTCAGGGTACTGGATCTTTGTATGATGGCTGTTTCAGGTTCTTTAAGCTTTCTCCTCTTTCCTCTAGCCTGCTTTGAGGCAATGCCATTACCTTGTATTAATAAGAATCACATTATCCCCTTTGCCTCATCACTATCATCTGCTGTTTGTGTATTTGTGGGGGCAGGGGAGGCAGTTGCTAGATAATTCTGTGTGAATTAACTGATTGCTATGTGGAGCCAGGAGGTAAGAAAAGAATGTATTGATGCTTTGCTGTTAGGAACAGGAGGGTGTATGCATGTGGTAAAGACCATTCTTTGAAAGTGTGAATTAATGAAGGAAGCAGCCCCATGATGTCTTAAGGCCAGAACTGGGATGGTGTACCTTATGGAATTGTTAGCAGCTCAACAGCCTCGTCCTTGGCTGTCTGACATGGTCTCTCAGCACAGAGCTGACTGTGACACTTAACAGGCTATCTAAAGTGTGGCGGCACTTGGGTTTGTGAAGTGCTCTTGGTATTGGCACCAAAAGTAATCCATGGACAGTTGGGACTTGGTGAGAATGGTCAGAGTCTTGGACTTTCACAAAAAATAAGGTTGCTTCTAGTGCTAATTAAATATCTGCCAGCCATCCTGGCAGGCAGCAGCTATCTCATGGGTTAGCACAGAGAGTTCAGAATAGCTGAGCTGTGTGCTCTTGTCACTGCTCTCTGTCTTCTTGTTCTGCAAGGCCCTGCTCCAGCTATCTCTGGGGATCTTGCCCATAACATTTTCTTTTACAGGCTTTTCTGACCTTTAGTGTTTCTTCTGCTATCCTAGAATAGTTACAGTGGCTGGTTTCAGGTCTGCAGAAAGAAACCTTTTTTGCAGCACAATCTGGGTAGTATAATTGGTAGCCACATTTTTCAGCTCCCAAATTATTCTCTCATTATTTTTGTGGAGTTCAGGGGCCCCACAAGTGATTGTTGTGGTGACAAGTGAATCCTGTGTATGCTGGCCTGTGAGATTCCTGCTGCCCACCAGCTGTGGATTTGGAGGAAGCTGAAACACCAGCTCAGGTGGTGATGTTACAAGAGACGCTGAGATTGCACCATGGGAGGGTAAAGTTACCTAACTTGTGTGGTGGTTTCCAGTCCAGCTCTTCTACCCTGATCTAGAACACACAGTGTGTTTTGGTATCAGACGGCTGAGCAGTGTGTACAGATCCTTGTAGCTCTAAGCTTGCCTAGTATGAACTGTCAGAGCAGGGGAGGAAGAGTCACAGCTAGGGTCTGTCAACCAAGACTGCCTTTTAGGACAGTGTGAGAGACCAACTCCTCTTCTAAAAGAATCTCACAGCTGTTTTCTTCCCCATGCAGGAACCCTTGACGGATGCAGAAAGGATGAAGTAAGTGTCTTGCTCCCCCTTTATGCCTGTCATACTTCAACTGTGTGGGTGCTGATTCCTCACATCCTGCCTGTGCCACCTGCGCAGTGAAGCTGGATGGCCCTGCAGGCTCCTCTCAGATCTTCAGTCTTCTTGGGGCTGTGTGGGCAGAGCTTTGGTCTGTGCCTTGCCAACCTGTACCTTGCATGTCCCTCCTGCTGGAGGAGGAGGGAACGTAGACCCCCAGTGCAGGTGCAGGCAGAGGAGTTGGTGGGTGTGAAAGAAAGTAGAGGAAGCCTTTAACAGAGGTGGAGAGAGGATTTTTCCCTTCTATTCTTATAACCTGGGCTGGGATAAATTATTGATTGGTTTTCATTCATCAGTGAGGGACACTGGAGCTGTGCAGCTCATCTGTCTTTATGCAAGCACTGTAACCTGAGAGGGAGCTGGGAGCCATGGCTGGCCAGCTGGTATGTGCTTCTTTGCCCCTGCTCCAAGAGTGTTTGTCTCTGTCCTGACAGAGATGTACCTCTTGCTTCATGTGTTGGAGTCTCCTGACAGTTCAGTTCCTGTCTTCCTGGGGCCCCTGTGAGAGCTCTTGGGCCCCAGTGCAGGGCAGCAAGGTGGGGGTGCTAGTGTGGAATACCTCTTGCACACTCCATGATACCTTGTTCCTGTTCCTGCCCCAGGCTACTGCAGCACGAGAATGAGGAGCTTCGTCGACGGCTGACATATGTGACTAACAAAATGGAGGCAATGGAGAGGGAACTGGAGTCAGGTCAGGACTACCTGGAGATGGAACTGGGCCAGAACCGTGAGGAGCTGGAGAAGTTCAAGGACAAATTTCGTAGGTATGACAAAGAAAATGCGAGGGGTAGAGGTAGAGAGATTCCTCACACCAAAGACTCCCTTAGCTGGTGTGAGCAGGCTGTCCCCTGTTGTGCAAATCAAAGGCATGCTGCATCCTTGAAAAGATGCACCTCCAATTTATCTCCTAGGGGAGATAAATTATTAGATGCAGCCATTATTTCTTCTTGGATACAGTGTAGGAATGCTGCCAGCGTGAAAGGCTGATGACAGGGAGTTCTTCATCTGTTGGATAAGCATGTGTGCAAAAACAGCCACTGATGGCTGCGAGAAAATACATCATTGCTTTACCTGAAAAGTACTTCAGATAAAAATCAGTGCCAGTCACTGGTCATGTGCTTAGATGTGACATAGCTCAGAGGAGTCCTCCAAAGTCATCTACATCCTCCCCTGCAGGATCCTTTCACCCAGCCAGCCTCATCTTGCCTCCTGTAACTTGGGGTCTGAAAGCCATCGTGTGTCAGAGGTGAGGCATAGTTAATATGCCTGGTTGTCTTAGTAGCAGTCTTTCTGAGTAGTGGAATTGGTGGTTTTCTTGGCACCTAGGAAGGCAACTTGAGTAGGTGCTTGAGATCCATTCCCAAGCATACAATCTTGTTTCTGTAGGTTGCAGAATAGCTACACTGCTTCCCAGAGAACCAACCAAGACCTGGAGGAGAAGCTGCATGCCCTGGTGAGTGCCCTATTAAATCACTACAGAGATGAGGTGGAAGAGACCAGTGTGTGTTAGGAGCAGATGGGGGAAGGGGCCCTGTCTTTACCCAGCAGATGTGGCAGTGGGTGAGGGGTGAGATTCTGGCCATGACCATCTACTCTCCATTCTGGCTGGTGTCATGAGTGGTTTTCTTGATTTACTGAGCCCGTACTTGGTCATGCATGAGAGCTTTGGTTCCTCACGACATAATTGCATGGTATTCCGTCATGTTGCTTCAGTCCCTCTCAATTTGTCAGGGATGTGTCAGCTAGTCTTGGGGTGGTCATTCTGGGAGGACGGGGGCAGTCAGAGCAGAGCCAATGTGCGTGTATGTTTGTTGTGTGCATTCATAACACTCATGGCTGTTTCTTTTCTCTCCCTCCCCCTCTCTTTCTCTTTCTCCTCCCCACGCTGCCGCTGGCACACTCTGGGCGCACTCACCTCTCAGGCCTCTCTCAGCCAAAGCTGGATTTTTGCAGTTGCGTCTTTTTGTTTGTGTGTTTTTCCTTTTTCCTCTTTACGTGTCTCAGCCTGTTGGTCTCATTGTCAGTCCCACATGCACCATCTCAGATGGAGGGGCCCCAGCCCTCGTCCAGCCAAGGGCTCACCTGGTATCCAGCAGCTGCCCACAGATGTAGCAGGTCCTAGCTTGCAGGGCTCCATCTCAAGAGTGTTTGACTCTGAGCCAGCTGGAGCATGGCATGTTGGGAAGTGGTGCCCATAAGCTGCGGCACTGCACAAGGTGTGGATGGCTGTGAGCCTCGTTTGCTCCCTTTCCTTCCCCTTCTGAGCTGTGAGCAGGCAAGTCAAATAGTTGAGGTGCTGATTGCCTCCATGTAGCCCAGGATGAGATTTCTTTGGTTCTAGAACTTGAATTTCTTGGGTTAATATTCATTACCAATTATACATTGTGCTGATGCCTGAAGAGACTGCATATTGGGGAAGTACTGGCTCCCCTATCCCTTTGCCTGTCACTATGCTGTACCCATGATGCACAGCTGGCCCTGGTGGTCACAGCCTCACAATACCCTTGGGCAGTTTGGAACATCATCTTGAGACGCGACAGCTTGGTTGTTCTGAGCTGTTGTCCCTCTCTGCTGTTACATCTGGGTCTCTGTCAGCCCTACACCTGAACTGTAAGGGAGTCTGAAGAGGCAAGGTTGCCTGCTTTAGGGAGGACATTAGCTGAACTTCAGATGAAGCCACAGGTTCTTTTACTTACTAGAGCAAGGCTTAAACTCTTTCAAGATGGTGCCTTCCCGCTTTTGTCCATTCAGTAGTGACTGCTGGATCTTTTCAGGCAGTATTCTTGTTTCAGTTTCCCCAGGAAAGAGGGCTGGGTATCACAAGCTCAGAGATCTTTGCTACCAGTGGCAGGTTGGGATTAATTGCTCAAAACCACTAGCTTTTTGCAAGGTACCATGGGAACTGGGGCAGAGAGGAAACATGCTGGTGCAGCAAGAAGAGATACTGCATTAAGGAGATTCAAACTCAACCTGTTGTCTCTGTAGCTAGAAGAGTGGCTGGTCCCATTTGGCTTTTGGAATCACCTTCCTTTGAAGAGGGTTGTCTCCCTTGTCTGTCTGTCTGGAAGTTTTTTGTATCCCAGCAGAACATGTCATTGTGCTATGCTTGGGCTGAGGTGGGTGGTGAAGCCAGGTTCTGTGCGAGGGAGTTTTAAACCTAGTGTTCTTGCATCCCAGATTAAAAAGGCAGAAATGGACCGCAAGACGCTGGACTGGGAGATTGTAGAGCTCACTAATAAATTGCTTGATGCCAAAACCACCATCAATAAGCTGGAGGAACTCAATGTAAGTGTCAGTCTGCAAATGGCTATGAAAGTGTGTGAGGTGTGGGCTTTTCCTTTTGTTCAAAGTCATTAGTGTAAAGGAGCACATGAATGACTCCAGTGTGCATGGAAGTGTGGGAGCTGTACATGATAGTAGGGACAGACAAACAGAAGAGAGTCTGAGGGGCTGAACAGGGAAGAACGGATCTTCAAGTTTGATGTATTTGCTCTTTTAAGCTTAGGGTTTGACCTGAGTCTGGGCTGTACCTGTGGAGGGGTCATTCACTCCAGAGCTGGGAGGGAGCCGATGCCTTTTCTACACCATTAATATAGAAGTTCCTGGATCCAGTGCGTGACTCTATTAACTGCTCTCAACTCCCTCCAGTCTGTCTGCATCATCAGATATGGCTGAGCTGTGGGATGAGAGAGAAAATCTGGTGGGATTTTTGGGGACGATTAAAATCCCCAGAGGGAGAGGGAGTTGATACACTGACAGAGGATATGCCGGCAACAAGGACTGGAGTTGAAAGGGACACCTTGGCTGAGTTGTAAGAAAATACATAAAAGTGTGGGGAGGAGGGAATGGCAGTGCCCTCATGAGCGATTCATCAGATGCCTCCTCTGGCTTCTGTTCAAGCAGTATCTGGTCAGGTGGTGCCTTTTTGGGTAAGAGTTTGGGGGAGTCTGACTGTTACACAGCTGTGCCTTCTCTTGCAGGAACGCTATCGACAGGACTGTAACCTTGCAGTACAGCTGCTCAAGTGTAACAAGTCTCACTTCAGGAACCACAAGTTTGCTGATGTGAGTAGTAATCCTGCTGAGGTGGGGAGGAAGGGCTCATGGGCTTTTACTTTCTCCAGCTTTCTCCATAGGGCTGCTGGCCTCTCATCCTTCAGCCTCAGAGGTGGGGAGAGGCTGCTGTTCCCACTCCCACTGAGAAGGCAGCACAGAGCTTCTGCCAGCTCCTCTTTCATGACAGCTCCATTTCACAGTTCAGCCAGGAGCTGTTATAAAAAGCACAATAACCTTGAACTTGATAGCCTGCTGGGTGCGTGCTGGTAGCTGGCAGGAGGACAGACCTCTCTCTTACTCTGTTCCATCCTTTTCCCTTCCTCACCTGGCCACATGGAAGGGCCATACTGCCTCATAAGCCAAGCAGCAGTAGTCTGACCCACAGTCACATACTACTCTGAGGAGAAATCTGTGAGGCAGCATTCACGGTTTTCTAGGCCTTCTGAACAGGAGAAGCTGGTATCAACTCACTCCCTCTTGTGGGGAGGAATGAGGATGGGGGCAGTTCAGCTCATCCTGCTCTCATCTCCTTTCACATTAGTAGCATAAGTTCTTTGGTTGAAAGTATCCTCCAGGGCCTTAGCCCAGCTCTCTCTTTGGCATTCTTCTAGTCTGTTTCCCTTCTTGTGTTCCTCTCAGCAAAACTACATGCTTGTCTTTTTTAACTTAGCAGGTGACCACTGTGTCACACTCCCCCATTGTGTCTCAAATTAGCACTCTTGAGGTCAGTGTATCAGTTACTGCTGGGGTAACCTTGACCTCTCTCCCAGCTGTCCCCCCTCTCTGGAGCTTTGAATTCTGCCCCCCAGAGCACTGTTCCACATGGCTGCCACTGGAGGGGGGTTGGTGCTGAGCAGCTGTGCAGACAGCCTGCCTCATAGCCAGCTGTTGTTATGCAGTGTGCCCTACATGCCCAGATGTGGGTGGGACAGACCCCGCTGTGCCACTGAGTGGCTTGGGGACCTCTGCTCTCCACTTCATGCTTCACTTGCTTGTGGTGACCAAGGTGAGAGCAGCTTGGCAGGGTAATGGAGATAGCAGTAGTGCCCATTTGCAGGACAAGGGGTAGTGCTTACCCCCTGGTGAGACCCCAGTCCAACAACTTTGGTAATAAGCCCTATGTTTGTCTCTCTGAAATGGAGAGAGTGAGGAAGTGGGGTGACGTGTTGGAGTTGGTGGGAACACGGGAAGGCATTGATCCTGGTCTGCAGGCAGGCTGCCAAGGCAGCATGGCTGCAATTATGCATTCAGGGAGCACTGTAGATCTCAGCAGTGGGGGCTGTAGAGTCACTTCAGTGCAACCACCAGCTGATTTTCCACAGATCAATAGACCCTTTCCTAGCATGTGCTGGTTGGGCCTTATCTCTGTGCTCACAGGCATGTGGGGCCAAGCCCACGTGCTGTCTTTACCTGTTCACTTTGCCAAACGGGGCCTGTGAACCATGGCCTAGAAGCATGACTGCTGCGACAGCTAGAGAGCCTTGTTAGTCACTCATGGGGCAGGTTTGCTTTGAAAAAAGATACCCTTCTGAAGGCAAGGTAGGTGAATGTTAGGGTCAAGACAATGAGTACAAAACACACTTGTAGATTGGTTGGAAAAGGCACATTATGTGAACTAAATAGCTTGCATGGCAGCCCCCTTCTAATGTCCTTTTCTTTCTTCCTAGCTTCCCTATGAGCTGCAGGACATGGTGAATAAGCATTTGCACAGCACGCAGGAGTCTGCAAGCCCTGGCCAAGAGGCAGCCCACACCTTGGCTCCATCTGATGTTGTGCCCACCTCAGTCATCGCCAGAGTCTTGGAGAAACCAGAATCTCTGGTTCTGAATTCAGCCAAGTCTAGCAGTGGCAGCTGTCCCATGGCCGAGGATGTCTTTGTGCATGTGGACATGAGCGGAGCCCTTCCTGATGCCTGCAACAGTGCAGGGCAGATGGGGAAGGAGGGAGGAGATGCAGGGAAACAGCAGAATGGTGGCTGCAAGGCACAGAGTAGTGTAGAAAGTGTGCCTGAGGAGGTGCCTGCCTTTGAGAAGCTAAGCCCATACCCTACTCCCTCACCTCCCCATCCTATATACCCAGGGCGCAAAGTGATTGAGTTCTCTGAGGACAAGGTAAGGATCCCAAAGAACAGCCCCCTGCCCAACTGTACATATGCTACGCGCCAGGCCATCTCCCTCAGCCTGGTACAGAGTGAAGATGAGAGCTGCGATAGGCAGCGGACACTCCCCAGCAGCCCTGCTTCAGAAGGGCGCCGTTCAGCCTCCAGCTGTTCCTGTCAGCAGTCCCCCAAAGCAGCCAGGGCTCACGGCTCTTCCCAGAGCAGCCCATTCAGCAGCCCTCCCCAGATCCCGAGCGCCTTTGCCAGCTCTGCCAGCTCTGAGGAGGACCTGCTGGCTAACTGGCAGCGTATGTTTGTGGATAAGGCACCCCCCACCTCGGAGCGAGTGCTGATGAACCGCACGGCTTTCAGCCGTGACACAGCCCCCGAGCTCCAGAAGAGGTTCAGCCGCTCCATGCAGGAGCTGGGTAGGGCAGCCTCGGCTTACTCGGATGGTGAGGAGTCTGCACAGAGCTGCAGCTGGACCGTGAGCCGGGACTCAAGCGTGGACACAGACAGCACCGAGTCCAGAGCCCGCAGGAGCCATTTCTCCTCAGACTATGGTACAGATTTCTCCCAGGATGAAGCCCAGAAGCTGTTGCATGAAAGCGGCGGAGGCACTGCTGAGCCTGAAAGCCCCTCACCAGAGAAACACAAGGATTATGTAGACCTTGGCTTGCCTGAGAGCCCAGCTGAGGAGAGAGAAATGCTGCTCCTGGGAAACAAGGAGAGCAGCCAAGGAGGTGTCCAAGAGGAAAGCGGAGAAGGCAGGGTCAAGCCTCCTTTCAGTCGGCCACACCGCAGCCCCAAGAGGATGGGTGTGCACCACTTACATCGCAAAGACAGTCTGACACAAGCCCAGGAACAGGGCAACCTTCTTAGCTGAGGCAGAGCAAGAAGCAGCCACACACTGCGGAGCTGTGGGTTGCCCCCACCTGAGGAAGAAGCCTCCCTTAGTACCCTCCTCCCAGGGGAAATCTGCTCTGAGATTTTATATTTATTCTCTTGTTTTGCTACCTGAAAGAGCTGGGACCTCCCTTCCCCAGCACCTCAGACCCACAGTACTAGCACACACAGTGTGCAGAAGCACGCCCACTGCCCTGACACACTCGCAGCTCTCTTCACAGCCTCACACTGGTGCCTGTACCAGAGCTAGTTCTTGGTACCCCTCGTCCTGGTGCCTGTGCCTCTTTTTGCTCTCATCCCCCTTCCCACTCAGGTACCTGAGGGCCTGGGTGCTCTCGTGTTGTTTCCCCATAGCTGCTCTGCTCTCTTTTAACTTGTGCCAACAGGGCAGAGTGCCTGTGTGGTGGTGTCTGATTCCCTGGGAGCCCCAGGGGCTGTGAGTGGGGCACGAGGACTTTCCCAGCAGATGGCTGTGTGCCATGGGGATGTGCTGGGATTGCTGGTGTCTCATTTTCCTGCTGGGTTTTGTTTTCCCCAGCTGCCCACTGGGTGGGTCTCCAGATTCTGCCTCTGCAGGTCACTGTCGCATGTCTCCGGTGTTGGGCTCAGCACCCGGTCCCCACTGAGGCAAAGCACAGGTGCTGGTGCTGTGGAGTGGGGCATGAGTGCTCTCTGCTGAGGTGGTTTGGGGAGGCAGTGCCTGCTGGGTGCTGGGGTTTGTGTTTGTGTGTCTCCTCCCTCACACCTCTTCCCCTGCTCTCTGTGCTGTTGTTTTGTTTGAATGGTGCTGATGCTTTGCTCTTGGGTGGGCTTCTTTCTTCTTTCCAAGCCTTTGGTTTTGGGGTGTATTGTTTTTTCTTTCCCCCACCCCGCATAAACAGACAGCTGTTGGCAGCTGGTCTGATGCCTGCACTGAGGGTGTGTTGAGGAGTCTCAGCTATCAGAGCTGCACTTCCCTCTGATCCTGGCCTCCAGCCTGCAGAAACCCCTCCAGATTTAAGAACAAGGTCTTGCCCCAGGCAAGCAAGGCGTGAAGGATGCTACCGGGCCTTTCTGGGAAGGGCTTGGTGCAGGGCCAGCAGGGATGCAAGGACAGCATGCTGAGGAGCTGCTCCCTGCAGATGCACTACCTCATGGCTTGGCAGCAGCCCTTCACCAGGGTCTCCTTGCACGCCCCCTTCTCTGGGGGGGTCCAGGCTCTGGTGCCTCTCTGGGGCCTCCCTTTCTGGGTAGGGCTCTCTGTGTGTTTTTCCTAGCGTAGTGTGATATTGTGTGACTTTTCTTCTCAGTCTTGTGTGCTCAGTGTCTTGTTGGGGGGGAGGGAAGGGGAGAGGTCTGTAGATGTAGGTTTTCTTTGAGGGCTGACAAAGCCCAGGCCTCCTGTTTTAATTTTGTCCTGTGCCCTCATCTGTCTGGTGTTTCTTGGCTTCCATGGGGGTGCGGGGCAGAGAACAGCCGAGTTCTCTTCACCATACCCCCTTCAAACCCTGCCCTCAGCCTGCTGTCTTGGTTTTTGAGTTGGGTTTGTGTTGTCCTCCCACCCTACACCATTCAGGCTCTTCACTGGGCTGGAGGAGAGCATCCTTCTCTCCAGGAGGGAGCATCTGTTCATATGCTTACATCAAGATTTGCAGCCAAGAGCTGCCTGGGAGCCCTGCTCCCCTCCCCAAACCCCTGTGTCTGTAAAGGGCTTGCAGCTTGTAGCTGGGGCCAGCCAGGGCTTCAGCTTGAGCCTGGAGGCTCCAGGGCCAGTGAAAGGGAGCTGCAGGCCTCTCTGGCAAGCTGTGTAGGTTGTTTTATGTACCCTGGGCAGAGCTACTGCCTACGCACTCACCTTGTTTCCCACCTGGAACAGTTGTGGAGCTGGATGCCACCCTCTGGTGGGGAGGTGGAACTCGGTATTTCACTGCAGTGTTTTGCTGTGCAGACAGGCTGGTGCTGAGAGTGGGAGCCTCCTCTGAGCCTGCAGAGTGTTTATCTCCCCTGTCCCAGTCGTTGAGGAGGGGAGTCAGGTCCTTGTGTTTGCTGCCATCAGCTGCTCCACTGCTGCATTTCTTGTGTTCTTCTGCGGCACTGATGAGGGTTTGCATCTGCAGCAGCTGCCAGATGCTGCCTCACAGATGTCACCTGGGGTTGGGTGCTCACTGAGTGAGCTGCTCTGGTTCTGAGGCTGCTGGTGGCCTGCAGTTGGGGAGGCATTGCCCCTCAGGGCTCAGCCGCATCTCCCCTGAATCCTGGCATGCTGGTCAGTGGACAAAACTCTCTTTTGCTGATGCAGCTGGTGCTGATGGTGCTGAACAGAGCCAGTCTCCCTCTGCTTTTGGTCAAGGTAGACTGAAAAGCAAAACAGTGAAGTGGAGGGGTGGCGAAGGTATGCCCAGCACCTCACCAGACACTCTTGCTTTGCAGCATTAGGCTGCTGGCAGAGGTTGAGGGGGAGTGGTGGCCTCAAGCAGCAGAGCCCTCTCTTTCCCTGTGGGCATTGTGTCCTCTGCACTCCTGCCCACCTCCAGCAGTATTGGCTCTGGGGCCTTGAGCACATCCCACTTCCAGTGTCCCAACTCCAGACTGTTAATCTGTAACTAATGTGGTTTTTTTCTGAGATTTTCAAACTGATGTATATTTTAAGACCAGAAATAAACTATTTTAAAAGTAAATGGCAATGGCTATATTGTACTTGATACTAGATAAGACCTGAGCATGTGAGGGTGTAGAGCTACTCATGGGACAGTGTCCTAAATTTGTTGAACTGTGTGTGCCACCTGTTGTCTCTTCCAGGGAGATTGATCCTGTGACCTGTAAGCTAGTGCTGTAAGCAACCCTCAGTGTTACTTGTAAGATTCTGCCTACCCCATTTCACATGTTTTGCTGGCTGTCCTGGCTGATCTGTCTTGGCAGACCTCCATATGCTGATCTAGTGTAGGATAAGGTGTAGCTAATCCTTTTAATAATTGTTGGTTTTCTTGGACTCCCAGCTTTTGGAGTCATCTGAGAAGATCGCTTCTCCACTTCAGAAACTGAGTGGCATAGGACCATGTAACATACCTCCTTGCTAGGGTTCCTAAGAGGTTTATAATTCTAGAGTCAGTATTTCGAGTGAGGAGGAAGGATTGGGGGTGACTGGACATACCCCAGACAGGAAGCCTTCCAAACATGAGACAGAGAGTTCTTGCAGGATGGCAATACAGGCATTTGGAAGTGTTTCCTTTTCGCGTTGAAGGGTGCTGCAGAGGTCAGAGGGCTGTGATGAATTTTCCTCCATCTCCCAGGTTAGGCTGCCTGTGCCTTTCTGACCTGGCTGTATGCAAGCCTAACACTGGAAAGAGTGTCTTGTTTCTTTGTCCCCGTCATTAATGATTTTATTCCTTGTTCCCTTGAGTAGCAGCTGCTGCCACAATTTAATCTTCTAGCCTAATCTGAGCCTTGAAACACGATCTTCCTTGTCAGCAAGGGACGCTTGGCCAAGCGGTGCAGCCCACGGTACTGGT
Source organism: Callaeas wilsoni (assembly GCA_013398955.1). Classification (NCBI taxonomy): domain Eukaryota; kingdom Metazoa; phylum Chordata; class Aves; order Passeriformes; family Callaeidae; genus Callaeas; species Callaeas wilsoni. The sequence goes on along the minus strand of VWPU01022998.1, from coordinate 6,632 downwards.
GCGGGCTGAAGTCTTCACCAGAGTGTGCATGGCTGGCGCCAAGCTCCCTGCAGAGCCAGATTAGCCCAGCCTGCTTCCTCTTGGCCCGAGGGAGGGCCTGGGAGACAAAATTGGGCTGTCACCGACCTGTCCCCAGGGCCGGGCCCGAGTCGTGGAGCCGCGGGAGGCGCGGCAGAGCCCGCGGGGCGGCGGGCGAGGGGCTTGCGCCCCCTGCCGGCGCTCCGGGCCCTCGGCTCCTGCCCGTCCCTGGTCTGGGCGGGCCCACAGCTCCAGCCCGCGCCTGGCTCCTGCCCGTCCCTGCCCTTCCCTGCCCGTCCCTGCCGGTATCTGCCGCTCTCTGCCCCTACCCGCCGGTTTCTGCCCCTACCCACCCGTCCCTGCCGCTTCGTGCCGGCGCCCGCCCTCCCGGGGTCGCACAGTGGCGGAGGCGGACGCTCCCGAGTGGTGCCACCACATCTGTGACCTTTATAAAAGTCTCATCGCGACAGCAGTACAAGCGATAGAAAGGACATCTCTTATACACATCTGAATAAATACAGCCTGCGCCCTGCGGGCGCAGCCGGGCGTGGGGGTGGCAGGGCGGCGTGAGCTACACATGCGGCGACGGGGACAATCACAAGCGGCCGACGAGGCGTGTGACGGCACAGAGACGCGTGTAGATTCGCTCGGACCAGGCTCCTGCGCTCAGAGCCGAGGGAGGCGTCAACAGGAGGTGAAATGTGTGAGAAGAGGGCTGGCGGGTGCACGCTGCCCCGGCGGGCACGGAGCTCTCCTCGGCAGAAGCAGGCAGGGTAGCCCAGCTACATTTCTGTTTCTGCTAAGAGGCTGTCACCGAGGCCTGACGTCATCAGGACCATCTGGGAGCTGGAATCTGCGTGGAGAGAGGGAGAAAACCAGGAGCCGTTCGGGCTGCCGGAGAGCGCGGGGCTGCTCTCCAGATCCGGAGGTGAGGGTGAGGAATTAAAACACCGCAGTGTGGGAAGAGAACTGCTGAGAGAAGTGTGAGATTAAGTAGGGACTAGGCCTGCTCTGGCCGCACAGCAGAACGATTTTTGGGGAGGAGGAGAAAGCAGAGACAGTAGCAAGAGGCCAGAGGAACATCAGGTCTGAGTTCCTCCGACATGCACGTGATCCTGGTTGTGCTGGCCCAGCCGTGCCCTCACCCAACCCTGCACCGACCTTTAAATCTGCACTCATCGAGTGTTTTTCAGCTAGAGAGACAGTGTCCAGGTGGGGCAGGCTTCAGGCTGCAAGCCAACCAACACCACACAGGGTGGTGGTGTTGCCTTCCCAAGAGCAGGGAATGCCGTGGGCAATCAGCCATTTTACAGCAGCAAAGGCCTGGAAATAGTGACTTTCTGCACTCATGAATGGAGGGTTTGTGCAGCCCTCCCTTGCCTGCCTCGGGGAGGTGAGGGCAGCTTGCTGGCTCTGCCATGGCTCAGAGCACTAGCCAGGAACACTGACTCTGCCCACAGCAAGTGAATCAACTGCAAGGAGGATGGGCCTGCATAGCAAGTAAGAAACTTAGCAGGGTACCAGTTTCCCATCCAGAAGCCTTTTTAAACAGAAAAAAAATCTCGTTTTTCCTGAATGAGAGGGAGGAGATCTCTAGTGGCAGTCCTATACATTCAAAACTGCTGCAGGGAATCTCTTATTTCAGGAATCAGTTTCTGGAAACTAGATCCAAAACTTGGCCAAACTGTCACTAACTTATTTTTATGGGTTTAATAGATGAGGATCCAGATGTTTTGAGGCTCAAGGATTGGTTGTGCTTGTCTGCTGGTAGTCTGATATGAGAATTGTGAGGGGTGAACAACAACTGAAGGTAAAAAAAGCAAACCTTCAAACCAGCTCGACCACAAGGTAGGCATGACAAAATACAGTATCATATATGCAAACTACACAGAACAGGCTACTGCTTTCTCCATAATACACCTTTTTTCCATTACAAGCAACAGACAGACTGTGGCACCTGGCTAACCCTTCGCATGTTTGGGACATAGAGATAGGAACAGCTGATACTGTGCGGATTGCAGGGAGGTTCTGGAAACAGTGAGGAATGACACAAGTTTTGGCTAGGATATCTGGCAGAGGCTCCCAAGATCTTTAATATTCCTGCCCTTGAGTTTTAAGACTTTCAGATTTCATTCCTGCAGCATCAGGAAAAATGCCTCAGAGGTACCGTTTCCACTCTTTGCAGCAGCCGCATTGTCCTTGGAGGCTGCCTTTCCAAGAGTGGCGCAGCCCAATGCTGTTTAACATGAAGGTCACGCCTGGAGGCATTCCATGGAGGTTGTACGTATTCCAGTTCATGGGGAGAAGGGACAGACCCATTCACCAACCCCAACGCAAGAGGCCAGTGGCACTGGAAGCACCCCAGACACCCCAGTTCCTGCCTCTCAGCTCCTGCCCCCCAGCCCAGCTCCCAGGGCTCTTACTGTTCTGGCAGATCCAAGGGTTCTTCTCCCTGGCTGTGACTTCATGGGCCTCTGTCTCCTCCTCTTCCTCACCCTCTGAGAGAAGATCAGAGATCTGCTGCTGCAGCTCGGGACTAATGTTATTCTCTGCCAGGATGAGTGTCCGTAGGGCTGTGGGGTAATTCTCTACCATGTCCAGCAAGGTCTGTGGGGAGAGTGAGATAAAGAGGCTGACAAGCAGCTCAAAGGCTGAGCAGAAAGAGTGTCAGTGCTTTGTCTCCCTGCAAACTCTAGCCCTGCTCTCCTTACTTCTACCTTCCCTTGGCCTTGACCTCCCTTCATCAGGCTTTATGAGACACTGAGGACTTCCCATTTTTCTGTGGGAAGAGCTGAGCTTGGATTTTCTGGCTGTATCTGAAGAAGAAGGGACTGCTCTACACTGTTGCTGTCACATATCCAGGCTCATTCCCTCTTACCACTGGAAGCTGGAGATCTGAGAGGAGAGTCTGTGCAACTGAGCCTTGGCCTGTGTTTGTCCACAGAGATTTAGTTCTGATTCTCAGCCAAAAATCCAACCTTATTTCTTCCAAGAAAACAGCCAGCGGAACGCAAGAACCCCGCTGGGTGCAGAGAGTGAAGGGGGCGTGTGTGGACTCCCACACGTGGTTGGAGGCAGGCGTGGGTCCTGGGGCCTCTGCAGACATCGCAGACCTGCGCCCTTGAGATGTCAGTGATGCTGCAGAGTAACTGTGGGCTCCCATACCTGAGCTGACTGGTTGGTAAGTCCTGTTCCCTCCAAGTCCAGCACTTCGAGGGTTCGACTGGAGGCCACAGCGACAGCAAGCATCCCGGCTACCTGGTCACCTGTGGGAGGAGCAAACCAGGGCTGTCAGCAGTGCCTGCCTTGCCTCATGTAATGCCACATGCCCTCATGTGCCTGGGGCTGCCATGGGAACCTCCCCTGAGTTTTTCTGCCATCAGACAACTTTCCAAATCTGTTACTTCATGGTGGAAAAAAAGCTGTTAACAGAAAAGAGACAAGGAAAGGTGCACCATTTTGTGGTTATGGGAACAGTCACTGATTATCAGGGGGAACACAAAGGAACACAGTGAAATTGGTTTTATTCCCCAAGGAACCATATCTTCACAAATCTCCTTCCCACTCAAGGAGGCAAGGGCCTTTAACAGTCTCCGTATGGCATCCTGGACATAGAATAGGAGCTGAATACTTCAGTCTAGGGGAAGGCTGGAGTCAGACAGAGGACTCTGCACCAGCTGACAGACTGCCTCCCTGGAAAGGGGGTAGACTTTGAGGGGGGATGCAGCAGGATGAGGAGCATTGAAGACTGATGTTGGTGAAGAGACAAGACTCCAGTGTGTTCTGACATTCTCTCTCGAGTGCCAAGATACCATACAACTGTGACACCTTCTCTTGGAACAAAACCCAGACTGCTGTCACATAACGCCCTGGGGCTTTTCCTGTCCAAGAGGAGGTACCTGGTCAGAGAACAGGGCCTGGGGGAGGCTCTGCTTGCAGACAGGTTGAGGAGTGGAGTGTCATCCTGATGCTCAGGGAGGCATGGCCCGATCTCCTCCTCACCACCTTGCAGCAGAGCGGGAGAGAGTTTGTTTCTATGGCAACGAGTGCCAGGCTCTCCTCCTCCTCCTCCCTGCTCCTCCAGGAAGATGAAGGGGGAGCGCGGGGACATACTGCATCTGCCAAGCCAGCTTCAGCGCCCAGGGCTTCAGGAACAAGGGAGACAAGGAGGGTCAAACGTGACAAATGCAGCGGAGTAGGCAAGGCACAGCCTCCTTTCTGCACCTCCCTGCAGGGCATGTGGCCCCCTCACACAAGCAGAGCAGTAAGAGTGGCTTCCCCTACAGCTGAAGGGGCCTGGAAAGGTGAAGTTGCTGCTGGGGATCAGAGGGCACCTGTGCAAGGAACTGCCCCATCCTACTGTTGATGCTTTTCCAGAGCTTGGTCCCTGACCACCCACTGGTGCAAATCACACAAACGCTGAGAGGCAGAAGTGCAGCATCCCCTGCTCTTCCTCCCCAGCCCCCAGCTTACCTAGGGGGTTGTAGTCCAGGTTCAGCACGCGGAGCTGTGAGCTGTGAGCCACTGCAATGGCTAGGCGTCCCCAGCCTTTACTTGTGATGCCTGGATTGGCACTCAGTGTTAGCTCTTTGAGGCCTGGAGAAGAGAGAGAAGCCAAACCAGAGCCCTAGGGTCCCCAAAGCAGTCACAGGAGAACTAGTTCAGCTCACCAGAACAGCTTTGGGTTGTGTCCCCTGTACTCTGTCAGGCTTAAGGGCTTTGTTTGCTCCAACAACTGTCATCACATATTTCGGCGATCAGTGAAATATTTCACTGCCTTCAGCTGTGGCCCTTCATTTAACTGTGCTGCAACTGCCCCATTTATCTGCTCTCCCAACCTGTGTCCTCCTTACCCTAAATAGCAAACACAATGGAAACTAAGAGGTATGTGAGAAAACTGACTGGGCAAAGAAGGCGGCATGAGGTGACAAGCTGGAGAGAGGTTAACAGGGACAGTAGGCTCTGAAGCCTGCACCTGAGGAGGGTGGCCAGCAGAGATAACAGCATCAGTGGCATTGTGCTCACACAGAAGAGGAGGTGCTGGGAAAAGGTGGAAAGCACTTTGAGAGTCAGAAGAAAGGAGTGGTATTACCTCAGAACATGCCAGCTCTCAGCTTGACTGGGTCACTGGCCTCACACCACCAAAGAGCATTCCCTGCAAAGACCTGAGTCTTGGCATTAAGGCTGTGACCACGCAACTACACACTCATGGAGTGCACCCACAAGCAGGGACAACTCCCAGGTACTGAAAATAAAGCTAGGTGCTGAGGAGGTAGGGGTGCACAATATATTTATCTACAGTGATTATCAACACACAAATGCAAAATAATAAATTCAAAGTCCAAGCTGTCCTCCAGTTTCAAATGCTGCTGACATGAACCAGAAGCAACCTGTTAGTCCCTGAGCTCCAAACTGCCACTGGGACACATCAGTAGCAGAAAGCCCAAACCTGCCCAAGGGAACCACTCGTCTCTTTCTTGGCTTTTCTGCTTTTCTTAAGTTGGGGGAAAAAAATTCCTCAGCACTGGCAAACCACAGAACCTGCCTTCTCCAGGGCTGAGGATTTACTGCTGCATGCATTTGATCTATGTGAAAGCTCCACCAGTCATTGAGCAGCCCACAGCCCCTGGTGCTTACCAGACTTGGCCCCATCAGGTGGCAGGAGCCCACAGATAAGGTTGATGCCTTCATCACCCAGCATGCAGTCTCCTAGATCCAGAGCCACCAGCGAGGGGTGGATGGAGAGAGCAGGGTTGAGGAGGGCCAAGCCTGCATCTGTCAGGGGACTCCCATGGAGGCTGTGCAGGTAAAAGGGACAATTACTACGGAGCCTTCTTCCTGGGGGCTAACTAACCTGACGGGAAGGAAAAAGCAGACAAAATGAGGTGGATAACAAATACTAACCCAAAGTCGGGAAAAAGCTCTGGGAAGCCTCTGTCGCAAGGGTCAGCTGGCCGCTACGGTGGCCCTCCTCTCCCGGACGGGACGAGGGGTGCAGGGGATGCCAGCGGTGAAGGGGCAGCCCCACCGGGCGCTGGAGGGCCGGGACTGAGAGGCAGGGCCATGCCCAGGCGGCGGGGGCAGAGGTGGCTCCCTCCCAGCCAGGTGACGGGCAGAGGCTTATCCTCCGCAGCGTCAAGGGCATTTTCCCTCCGACAAGACTCAGATTCAGGGGCTGGCCCCGAGCTGCTAGTCCCCCGAAAGAGCCGTCCCCGCCCGAGAGAGGGTCGGGGCCCCCTCGGCAGCCCCCGCCCCACTGTACTCACAAGAGGGACTGAACGGAGCGGTTCGTCTTCAGGGCCTCGGCCAGCTGCTTGACGCGGTTGATGTTGGAGACGATGCCCAGGTTGAGGTTGAGCTGCGCGAGGGAGCGGGACTCGGCCACCCCGCGGCAGACGTGCCCGAAGTCCCGCTCGGAGAGCTGGCAGCCTCGCAGCGACAGCAGCCGCACCGAGTTCTCCCGCAGGCTCTCGCAGATGTCCCGGATCTCCGCCCCCGACAGCGTCTCCCCGGAGATCTGGATGGACCCCGGCAGCATCTTCCCCCGGCTCGGAGCGCCGCCGATCCCGGGGCCGCGCCGCCCGGGCGCCGGGGGAGAGCCGCGCTGCGGGCCG
>VWPU01022997.1:0-10252 GCA_013398955.1 Callaeas wilsoni | reverse complement strand
GGCGCGGAGCAGCCCCGCGCAGGTGAGGGCAGGGCAGGGGACGGGAGGGTCCCCACAGGCCCCGCGGACGGGCCCCGCAAGCGCTCGGCGCTGTAACGCGGCCCCCGGGCGGGCGCCGGGTTGAGCCCGCCGCTGCGGCCCTGGACCTGGCGAGGGTTTGCTCTCACGGCCCCCGGGGGAACCCCTTCGCCTCCCGGCACAGGAACGGCAGCGCGTCCTTCAGCCCGGTGGGAGGGAAGGACGAGCTCGCAGGGTCACCCGAGGGATGCTGAATCCCTGCGCTGCCCAGGGGCATTGAACGCAGTGGTTTGACCGTGGGGCTCCAGCTCCCAGAGCAGTCTCGTAGCTCTGCTACATCTATTTTTGTGGCTCTCCAAGGAATGTTCCTCTAGCCATTTCTAGCAAATTAGTCACAGTGACAGCCGAGGCGTGCTCTAGGAATGCTGTACTTTGCAGAAACGCTCAACCCTTCAGGCTCGTCCAACCGTATGACTATTGCCCAGTTACATGTTGCATTTTCCTAGTAAATTGTTACTTTTGTGCCTAAGGCAAAGCGTATTACTTGGAAACCCTTGGCTGAGAATTAGATGATTAGGCAGGTATGTGATTGGCCAATTGAGTGGGATTTTTCCCCTTTTATTTCCGTAAAATCTTCTCCACTGCTCCCTTCACCCACCAATAAACCTCCTTCCCTGCACTATGACTTATGCTTAAGATTTCCTCATGTGTGCAGCCTGCCCTGCTTTTTGACTGTGGATACTCTGCTTGTTAAATTTACACCTCAAAGCCCAACAATACGCACTGGGGGTGTGTGTGTATCTGTATCTAGATATCGATATCTCCATCCATCCTTGGGAGTCATCAAGAACTAATTACCCCAGATACAACTGATGTTAAACAGAACCATAAGTCAAGGCAACATCACAGGAATGATAAAGATAGGCCACCTAATACCACTAAACAAAAAGGCTGGCTCTGCTGGCTGGAAGAGAGGCACAGGCTTAAACTCTACTAAACTGCAAATACAAATATTGGTCTCTATTTTCATACAGTAAGCAGTGGGTCCCAGTGAGGCAGCCTGGAGTGAGTGTTCACACCAAGGCAGTTACCAGTTCACAGCTCAGTCACAGAGTCTGAGCCCGGGTCTTTTATGTCTGTGTGCAAAGACGCAGTACAAACCAAAGTAAATGATGCCATCCCCGGGCTGTGGTGCAGGCTGTGTAACAGACACTGACCTACTGTCCAGCCTGCTCTACTGACATGTTAGCCCCATCAGGGAACAAATATGCTCAGTATTCCTGCTAGGATTGCTGTATGATGAAAGCTTTCTGAAATCTGATTCAGGCTGCCTTCACCCACTGCTTACTTCTCATGTCATTGTTTCTTAGTTTCCTGCTGCCCTGGATAATAAACACAGACAGCAGGACAACCAAACAGCTGGGTCTGACAAGGGACTGCTCATTAGCTGGAAGCATTGCTGACTGGCAACTTTCTACTGCATTTTTCCAAAGACCAACTGAACACTACAGATCTCACCAGAGCTGGGTGTGTTATGACCGCTGGCCTTGGAGCCCTTCTAAAAGCACAGAATGAAGCACCTTCCCTGAGCAACTCCTTGCATGAGTTTTTTAAATCTGTGCAGTAGATTTACAAACATTTGCCTCGCGTGTACTTTGCCCTCTGGCTTGATTTTTGTACATTTTCATTTTTATACTCAATTTACTCAATTATTAGGCTTAACTCGTGCTTTCTGTCAGGCTATTATTTTTAAGACGCCCTACCTAGGGCTTCCTACCTCTCTTGACAGTGTTGCCTGGTTCTGCTGTGCAGATGGAACCTCTTACCCAGCTAAGCTGGAAGCCATCGTCACAGCAGGTAGTCAGAGACTTTTCCTAATGAAATGGAAGATGTGGGTTTGAATCCCTTCAAATAGCAGATTAATGTAAACATTAGTGTCTGATGAAGCTACTTACACTGGAATTTAAAAAAAACCCACTTCTCAAAGAAGAAACAAGGTAGAGACTAGTCAGCTAGAAAGGAGAACAAGTGGTAATGTATGCTCAGCTCGATTTAACTCGTTACGTGAAATCGATGTAAGGGAAAGCAGTCTGTAATTGTAATGCAGCAACCTGCCTTCTCCCACCCCTTCCCAAACCAGTGCAAATAAACTTGTTTGTCCAGAGGCTGGTTTTATTTCCTGGAGATTATTTCCTACTGCACATTTGTCCTGTAATGTAGACACTGCCACTGCTTTCTCAATGAGTACAAATAGTTCTTAGAGATCACTGCGAGCTAATAATCCTTTTTCTTGTCTTTTTTTGAACAAAGGGATTTTTGTGCAAGACCTCCTGCTGGTCATGCTGATTTGATCATGATTTGCACCTTAATTGTCATGGCTCCTCAGAAGCAGTTAAAGCAAGCAAAGCAAACAAATTCCTCACAGCTTTTCTTACTCAGGTGTTGCTGGGGTGTTGTGCAATTCCCTGGCATTTAACTGCTGACTGGCAAGTCAAGTGCCAGCACTGGGAAACTGAAAGCCTGATTAGATAGTCAGCTGTTAATTCCTCCAAGGGACTGTGGAGTTTAAATTCTTACAGAATGGTGTATTCCTGCTGTGTTTTCCTGTTAGAAGTAAGCTGACATGCAGAGCCAGGAGTAATACAGTCAGGAGTAGTGCAGGGTTGAGGTGTCTGCGCTTCCCTGCCCCTAGCGAATGCCCACTCTGTCAGTAAGTTTTGCAAGTATCCTGGCACCTGAGTCAAGCAAGAGAACTCCTGTATAGAAATGTAAACTGCTCCATGCCATTGCCCAGCCGGAGCCGACTGCGCTCTGCAGACAGCTCTTAGGCTGACTCTGCCATTTCACTACCTTTCAGTTGTGAGCTACGACCGTATAGAGAAAACCTCACAGTCCCTGATCATCCAGCTGGCTGCAGGTATTTCATTTATCATGCACTGGCAGATACACTTCTTACCTCAGACTTGTCTGTTCATGTTCTTAGGGCCATCAAATAGTGAAGGTGCTGGCAAAGTCAGCCTCTTGAAGAAAGTACCAGCACTGAAGGATGGAGACTTCACCCTTGCAGAATGGTAAGAACTCAGTCCTTCGACATCCTTGGGTACCAGCAATCCGTGCTGCATTCAGAAGATGTCATTCCCATGGAATAATTAAGGATCACAGAATATATGAACATGCTGGTTATTTTTAATAGTATAACCTCATTTGATCTCTTTCCACTTTCTGTTTGAATTATCTTTCAGAATGTAAACAGCTCAGCTGACTTAGCTTCTTCATCTCACCCCAAATGCACTTATCTCAAAATGGGATTATAAACATTTCTGGGAGATGTTTAAAGCTTATAAAAATCCCTTTCACCCTAGGAAAAGAAATCTCTTTTACTTTAGGAAAGAATTCTGTTTATCTGAATTAGTCATAAAGGCTGAGTGAACATCTACACAGATAAAACTTAGGCTTTACATTAAAAGATTAATATGGAGACTGGTTAATGATGTCATAATACTGAAACAATTGAACTATAGTAGTATCAGCATGGTAGGGGTGTCTGCATTTTCTTCCATTTTGTCAGCACATATTCTGTGGCATCTTTTTTTGTAGTAATAGCCTAAGTGTTGTTGCAGATGACTAAGATATTTTTCCATCTGACTTCTGCCAGTTAGTGAAAGTATAAACATCTGGACAAACACAAAAAGATTCTGTAGGGTTTCCTTGCTGAGACTTCCACTGACTGCAGTGGAAGCTGCATGCTGGAGACAGACCTGCTGGAAAGGCAGCATAACCCATCAGAGAGTTTCATTTAGTACACAAGCACAGAAACAGCACGGGTCTCAGAGAGATGGGTCGGAACAGTCAAGGAGCAAGTGGAGTTAGCATCACTGGTAGATGATCATGGAGGTTTATTGTTTGTTTACCCCAGTGCTGTCCAGCAGCACCATAGAACAATGCTGTGATTTTCCAGCCAGTTAAAGTTTTCATGGAAGCTAAGATGATTAGGGGCCACTGGTGTCAACGTGAATTAGATGCCTTCATATGGTCCCTAAACTCCACTGGAAATCCTGATCTGAATGCTTTTTAGTGGAAGCAACAAGCTGAGAAGGAGCAGGAGAGGGAGCTTAGGCACAAGGATTCTGCATCATAACTGCCTGACACCTTTCTTGTCTCCTGTTGATGCTCGAGCAGCACTGCCATTCTGCTGTACCTGAGTCGAAAGTACAACACTCCTGACCACTGGTACCCCTCAGACATACAGAAACGGGCCCAGGTAGATGAGTACCTCTCCTGGCACCATGCTAACATCCGGGCTAATGCTCCTAAGACCATGTGGATCAAGGTAAGGAGACTGAATGTAAAAACGTGAGTAAAGTGATGTTTTCCTGTGAGAATACTGAGCATTTGAACAGCCTCAATTTAGAGACAGTTTGTCATGATGAAACAACAAACCTGGGCTATTCCTAGCTGAAAGGAGCTGTAGGAGAGGGAGCTGTTCCAAACTGATCAACGTCAGGATTTGGCAAAAGCAGATTTGGCCATTTTGGTTTTTCCCTTAAAGAAGGTCTGGTACTGAAGGTCTCAAACCCAACAGACTTCCTTTGCCTGGATTTGTGAGCAAATATATAACAAACAGACTTAGTATTGCTTCCAAGGGCCTCCCCCTCACTGCACAGCTGTGCAGAGTGTGCACATAGGCAAAGGTTGGCTTTGGTGAGCATGTGTTTGTTGCTGGAAGCAGAAAGACTTGCATTCTTCATACAAGTCTCTGCAGCCTCATTAGGATGGAAATCCAGAAGGAGAGTTCTGCTTCCAGCACACTTATGTGCTTCTCTGAAATAGGCTCAGGGACAGAGAGAAGAGGGACACTGAGAGGCAGATTTTCTTCACTCAGTATAGTCAGGTCAATTTATATTTAGGAAAATAAACCCATTCACCCTGAGCCAGAAAATCATTTAGTATCAGATGATTTTGCTGTACACCTATTTCCAGCCAACCCACCAGACAGTTAATGCACCTATCCTTAGAGAGGCCTAGGTGCAAATATAGTTCTTCAAGGACAGCTGTGGTATGGAATTTCAGATGAAATCAGGATTGCTAGTAAACAAGGAAGAACTTCACTCCTCCATTTTAAAGTTCGCCCTTGTTTGTGCCTAACAAAGCGTATCAGGACTCATTTATCTTCTTGAATTTATTGATATTTGAATTTTTGGCTATAGAGTACAGAGAAGCAATTCAAATATGTCAGATTCATACAAGAAGCAGTTTCTTCCAGCCTCTGTGGGCTGTCACTGCAGTGCTCCAAGGGAAAGAAATCCAACTAATTGCTGCTGATGATGATTAGATAACCCGGATGCAGAAAAGGTCCTCAGAATAACTAAATACGGAAACATGTAAAGCCACCATGTAAGAGAAGCATATTAGCTAGAAATGGGAGAAGATAGACTACTCTGAGATAAGGAGAAGGAAGGAGATGCTGTTTCAAGTGATTTTACCCAAAGATCCTGTCATGCATAATTGGAATCACTTAGGAAGAGAACTGACCATGAATTTTCTGATGAAATAAATTCCACATGTATTTGGCCAAAATCCTGGCTTGGATTAAGCAATCCCAACTTGAATTGTTGAATATACTAGCAGTAAGCAGAAATTCACTCTTCTCACACTGATTGAAATTTGTATCTTTAATTTTGATTCTCTAAATAAACTACACTTCTTTAGCTGTGGAAGGTGAAAGCAGCATAGCCATGAAACACTGTGGGCTCCAGTGGTGCATACACCTCTGAGACTGGTGAAAAATATTGTGGAAAGGCAACTACCCCCTGTGCCAGCAAGTCTGTGCAGACACAAGGACTGCAGTTATTCCGGATTGCTCCGGAAAAATTTCTAGTGGTTTAAAGAATGACGCTTGGCAGGCCACAGAAAGGCTCGTGTAAAAGTGGTGTTGACCACTTCCAGCCTTGCTGGCTGCTGTCACACAGAGGAAGCCATTTCTGCCTCTCCAGCCAGTGTTGAAGCATTCGAGTGCTTCCAGTGCTCCTGCCACAGCCACCACCATTCCCTCCTCTCCATCGCCCTGTGGGACAGGCAGCTGCCTTCAGCACCCAGTTCCACAGCAGAGTGACTGTGGGCAGCTGCTGGTGACAGAGGATGTAGCAGGGGTGACTGTGGCAGAGATTTATTGTCCCTGGAGCTGTTGCCCATTTTTCTTTTGTAACCCAACCGGGTGGAGTGGGAGGGCACAGCTGCCAGGCACAAAGTGAGATGAGGATCCTTGATTTTGTTCCACACGCTGCTGCTGATTAGCTGGAGGTCACTGCCACGGCAGCTCAGCCACTTGGAGCTGCTTGTGTGCTCTCTGTCCAGGAGCCCCCTGGAGCTGCCGCGTCCACGAAGCTCTGCCATCCCCTTCTGTGGCTTTATTGCAGGTCACTGATGATCAAGGGGTGTATCTTAAATTACTGCTACCAGAGAAGATGGTCATCTGTTCTGTTATGTGCCTCTCTCCTCAGGTGTTGATTCCCCTGTTCACAGGGCAGCCACTGCCCTCTGAGAAGCTCCAGGAGGTTATGGAGGGCCTGTCCACTTCCCTGAAGCAATTTGAGGAGAGGTTTCTGCAGGACAAGGCTTTTATCATTGGGAGTGAGATCTCCCTGGCGGATCTGGTGGCCATTGTGGAACTGATGCAAGTGAGTGTTGGAGCATGGTAAGGAAGTGTCAGCACAAGTGAGAACAGATGCTGCTGGGCAGGGAGGGTGCAGCATGTGGTAACGCTTCACCAGTAGGAGAAGCGAGGGCATATCTCAGCAGAACTGGCCTAAGACAATGGGGAGAATGTGGGAGTGGGTTCAGAACAGCAGTGAAAATAATAAAAAAAAAGCTGGCTGCAACAGATCTCTTTTGTTTCTCATCTCTAGCAATACCTCTGCTTCATTTTTTATCATGACTTTATTTTTAACCTCCAGAGAAGGAAGTAATATAAGTAATGAGCGAGAAGCAATAGCAGATAGGTCTGATGAAATGAGACAACCATATAGGAATATTTCTACCATTCAAGAATATGGTACTTGCCCATATACATGCCATGTTTGGAAGATGAAAGAATTAATCTCAGAATGAGGCAATCAAATTAAGTCTGTTACAAACTGGTTGTTCTCTGCCAGACCACCAGGGCCTGGGTCCTGCAGCCCAGCAGTGATTTCTTTCTCTCAGTTGTGTCCAAGGGACTGAAAAACAGCAGTTCTGTTTCTCTACATTGTGTTCCAGAGAGTGGCACAGGCAAAAAGGAGAAGGGGGGTAGATTATGTTGGTTAGGACACTGGTTCAGTTAAACACTTCATGTTTTGTGCTGGGTGTTGCTGTATAATCCAGCACTCTGTACTGCAAACTGGGCAGTGGTCCCTGGAACTGGCAGCCCACCACACTGTCAGTGTTGTGGCTGAAAATCACACACAGAATGTGGTCATCTATGCTGCACTTAGCAGCTATTCCAGCACCCAGGAACTGACTTGTAAATGCCCTTTAAAATACAGGCTACCTCTCGTGTCCCCCAGATAGGTACACCCGACCAGAGGGGATCACCCTCCTTCCCACTGCTCCTCTGTGAGCTCTTCCTTTTTTCCCCTTTGCCTGAACCTGCAAGTACACTTTTAGTGCCTGTAGTCTCCGTTAAGAAGTGACTGCCCCAAGCCTCACTGTTGCTCTCTCCCCTTTCTGCAGCCTGTTGGAGTTGGTTGTGACATCTTTGAAGACAGACCCAGGCTGAGGGAGTGGCGCAGGCGGGTGGAGGATGCTGTGGGCAAAGAGCTTTTTTTCCAAGCCCATGAGATGATCCTCAATATCAAAGAACTGAGCAATATTCAAATTGATCCACAGCTGAAAGAACAACTGGCACCTGTGTTGATGAAGATGTTGAAATGAATTAACCTATCCTAGCATTTTTCCTGCCTTTTTTTTCCCCTTTTTAACTTCTTCTCTGACATCCAGTTCTACATGTAACTGGAAAGAGCATTGTAATTCTAACACAGAAATTGCAGTTTCCCCCCTGGCCAGGTCTTTCTTGTATCTTTGGGGGTGGAAGCTGGGGAAAGTTTAAGACCTAAACATTAAATTTATACAGAAGGCTGAGGCCCTACAGGTCACTTGATGTGCATCTGGATTTTATTTCAGTGTCAGTCTTCTCAGAGATGGTAGAGACAAGAACGGGATTTCCTGACAGAATTCAAGCCAGCCTACAAACTGGGAACATTAAAGAACTGAATAGGATGAGGATCATTGTTTTCATGAGATTTTAACATTCCTACTGCAAAGTGTGCCTGATCCTCATCTTCCCAGCATGTGTCTGCACAGACAAGTAGAGAACAAAACTGCTTCACAGAAGTGGAAAAAAAAATTTTTTTTAAAGTTTCTTATTGTTGAGATATCTTGCTTGGCTGTCCATGTACATTCCACACTTCTCTTTCCCTTGAAGTTCCTTTGAGAAACTTCTTTGTATTCATCTACAACTGCGAATATTTCTAATTCTTCAGTTTAACCACTACTTTGGATTTCTGAAAGCCTGGGTTGTGCTGGTGCTCTGTCTACCAGTACATGTGTGGCAGCAGCTGTTCTTGGAGATTTGTGCTGTTGGTGGCCACAGCCTTGGAATCCCTGCCTACCTAAAATACCACGTTGATATGATATAGGGAGTACCCTGAAAGACTGCATCCCTGGTGTTTTCTTGAAAGAGAATATAACAGCACACAAACTGGGGTTTTTTCTATGGTAATACTGTAATAGCAATCCACATTTCTCCTAGAAAATGCAGAGGGGGAATAGATGCAGACGTGCTCTTCTGAGACTGTTTGGGATGGAAGTTCACCAAGTAAGTCACCCTGTGCAGCTGAAGTAATAAGAGAGATTTTGTGGCATTGAGCAACACATGCATCACAATAAAAGGGCAAAGAGTTGTTTTGGAGCTTTTGGGCTCTTTTTCTTGGCTGTTTGTTTCTGCTCAGTTATAGCTCAAATACAAAATCCTTTTGTATTGCAGCACAATTTATGAGGTAAAACTGAGCAAATCCAACCATTTCCAGTTTCTTCAGTTGAAAATAACAAATTGTAAAGGATGCAGAAACTGGTGAAACATATATCTGTTTGTTTCCATTTATAAGTGGTTGTTGCCCTTACCCTAAAATCCTTGCCAAAAAACTCTTCCTGTAAAGACTACAACAAAATGAGTAGTGGAATTCAGTAATTGCTTCTTTCACTAATCAAATAACTGTTGGTTTTTTTTTTCCCCCAGTGCTACCATGCCTTGGCTAGTGACATTTTTTGCTGGCAAGTTCTAAAAAACCTGTTATTTTCTCATGGTGTTTTTCACCAAGGTTTCAGTTATAGATTACTCTGTCCTAGAAATCTTTTCCCAGCCTTATTCCTGGCTGTTTTTTGCACATGACTCTTTGTGCCAGTATTGTCTTCATTAGCAGCAGCGAAGGCCAAGCAATTCCCTAACCAAAAAAAAAAAAAGAGCAATTTCATCAGTTTTCATTAGCATTGTCTAGAACTGTAGAAAACCAAGATGTCACATTACACAAGGCAAATTTTCCCAACAGTTTTGTGCCTTAAATGATGACCTTTTAATCTAGCTGGTTCATAACCCTTTGCTGTAAATGAGCTCATGGAGCCTCACTGGACAGTAGCTCAGCTTCTGAGAAGCCTCTTATCTCTAGTTTAGACACCTCTGATCTGTAGATTAGACCGTCCCTGTGAGCCAGCCTGCCGAGGTCACTTACCAGCCTGGGAGCTCGAAGCCCTGATTGCTCAAAGTCCTTGTAATTAACAGGTGTTGGATAAAGCAGTAAACCTCTCTGCTTGCTTTTTAATTTCTTGTAGTGTTGGTTGTTCTGAGAAATTACTGCACTTCCATTCTCAACCCTCCCTGCACAGAGGTGTCTATTGTAGTGACCTGCAATGTTTTTCCACTGGCAGTAAGGGCCGTCACAAAACTCGTGTTACCCATCCGTTAGTGAGATGTGATGGCTTGGGTCTCACAGCCTCTAACGCATAGCCCAGCAATGCCCATGGTGAATCTCAAAGGCCCGGCAGCCAGCTGGTGCAGCTGGGGTGAAGCAGAGCAGCCCCCGAGCCCCGCCTGGGGTTAGCACAGGGCGAGGGGCGCTGCCAGGGCAGGACGCGCACCGTGCTGCTGCGGGCGGTCCCGGGGGCTGAGCTCGCCCCGCCGGGGCTGCGCTGCCCGGGCGGCTCC
>VWPU01022987.1:0-18177 GCA_013398955.1 Callaeas wilsoni | reverse complement strand
CCGGCCCCGCCCCGCAGCTGCCGCCCCCCGCCCGGGGTCCCCTCCCTCTGCGGGGAGACCCGAGCGTGATGGGGGGGATCGGGACCCTCGGCCCCCCCGCACCGTGCCCGGCGGCCGCTCCGCACACGCTCCCACCGTTGCGCAGGGAAAAGAGACGGGTTTTGTCTGTTTCTCCCCCAAAAACGAGCCTCCAGCAGCGGCCTCGGCACGGAGCGGGCTGCCCCAGGGGTTTCTCCCAGGGGGTTTCTCCCAATCCCTCCCTGTCCTCAGCAGCACCGGGCACTGCGGCCCCGCGGCTGGTGAGGAGCAAAGAGCTCCGGACAACCCAGATGAGGGACCCTGATTCCATCACTGTGCATCCACCTGGACACTGGGTGGGATACCCGGGCACTGAGTGGGATACCCTGGCTCACGCCAGCCCCTGGCAGGAAGGCAGCGGGAGCGGGGAAGGGGATTTCCATTCCTCACTGCAAATACTGGGAAACACAAGGCAGTGCCGGGAGCCCACACGATGTAGGTTTGTAGCATCCCCCAGACTCACTAAAGCTCCGTGCGCGTCTCAGCCCCTCACCCTTTCTTCCCTTTCCGTCACATTTAAGGATCTCTGGGCAGTGATGCGGGCATTCCCACCGCAGCTGGAAGCTTGCTGGGGTGTTATGCAAGAGCAGACCTCTGGCATTCACGGCTGTCTCTCGTTCTCCTGCTGCTCATCACCTCCCCTGGGAAGCCAGCGCAGCGGCGCAGACCTGCGCTATCGGACTGAGCAGACCCCGGCTGTCAGCGGTCCGGCTCTGCCCTTTCCTGGGCTCGCTGCCAGGAGGTTCCGTCTCGGACAGAGCCATGAGCAGGGGCCGCTCTGGCAGCGGGTCCCTCACGGTGGGCAGCCACGTCCCCTGAACCCCGCCGGCCTGGGGGATGTCACAGCGCACTGACAGTGATCTGCTCCTGCTGGCGTTCCTGGATGGGGCTCAGCACCTTTTCCTGGCTCAAATTATTTATTTGTGGTTCCCAATAGTTAAGCTTGTGGTGAAGCTCCCCAAGCTCTGTTTCCTGAGAAATATCTGGAAGATCTACAGCCTGCTTGAGCACGAAGTTATCTCCTATGAGTTTAGCACAGGGTCATCTCTGAGACTTTCTCAGTCTCCTGCAGAGCCCACCCGCAGCCTCCCAAACCAGGCACTGCTTCCCTTCTCACACAGCTCCCCTTCCCTCCCGAGGGCTCTGAAGACCACTCTCGAGAAAACCATCAGGGTTATGAGGAGCCACCACGTGAGTGAGGACCGTGAACACACGGGCTGCGCCTCACCCATCTCCAGATCTATTTTGATTTATGATCCACGGGTGTATTTTTAGCCCTCAGGGCCGCGGCGGCCCCGGAGCCGAGCGCAGCAGCCCTTGTTCTCCCGACAAAGGCAGCCAGGCCCGCTCTCGGCTCTGCCCCGCTGTGCCGCTTCCTCACGCTTCACTGAGGCTGAAGATGCTTTAGGCAGCAGATTTGGAGAACGAGGAGCTGGGAATGCGGGAGAGCTCAGCTCTGCAAAATCTTCCCTGCATCCCAAGCCTCCGAGCTGGGTCCCGGCGGACATCCGTTCCTAGACACGCAAACCGGTTGCGCGGAGCGGCGGAGCGGGCTCGGGATGCCGGGATTGCTAGGCAACCCGCCGGAGAGGCCCGAGCGCAGGCATCCGCGCCGGGACACCCGGGCAGGGAACCACCCGCGGAGGAACCCACCGGCGGAACCTGCCCGGGGATCTCCAGGAGGGCCACTGTAGGACTGTCCTCCCCGGCCGTGGGAGAGGAGGAGGAGGAGAAGGAGGAGGAGGAGCAGGCGGGGGATAATGGCTGAGGATGCACGAGAGCGGCAGCGGAGGGAAGAGCAGCCGTAGGAAACAGCACAAGGCAACAAACCCCTGCAAGGCCGTTTGTGAACCGCGGGAACAAGTATTACTCTGGGAAAAAGATGTTTTTCCTTTTTTCTTAGCCGATTTCACAGCCTATTTGCCATCAGGGCCTTCATTTGGAGGCAGTCAGTTGTTTAAATTACTGCTGCTGGGATTTTTTTATCTTTAAGGAAGACGAGGTTTTTCTCAGAACTACGGCTGGAGTCCAGAGATGACAAGACCCACTGTGGCTCCATCTGGGTTTTTTCCTGAACACAGCTTCTGGAATGTGGAGCTCCACAGCCCCAGCTCTGGGGATCCCCTCAGTCCCCAGGGCAGAGCATCGTGTCCCAGCCAGGGCACTGCCAGGCAGCCAGTTCTGGAATCTCCACAAGGCAGCAGAGGCCACTCAGTACCAGGGAGAGACACGAGACAATGAGGCAACAGCCTCCCATGGGGGGCTGCCCCCCACCCTGCCCCATGGCTCTCAGGGACCCTCAACTTTGAGGCGCCCAAAGGATGTCCAGCCCCTCCTCAGGACTCTGCCCAAAAAGGGGACGTTTGCAGCATGTTCAGCTCTGACACAGCCCCGGCAGCTCAAGCCTGGACTTGCCAAGAGCTTCACCTGCCAGTGCCAGTCCCACCGGAGGGCCGGGGGGCAGTGCCAGCTGCTGGAGCTCTCCCCAGAGAGCTGCCGAAACACCGGGTACCTGCACCACCCTCGGCCGCAATGGAGAAGGTGGGATGACACGGCAAGACCCGGGGTTGTTTTTTTGGCAAGCGTCAGATGCCCTGACCCAAAAAACCCAAAGCGGAACGTGCAATCCCAGCGAGGCACTGAACAGACACACTCAGACTGCAAAGCACCGTGGGAGGAGCAGGGAGAGCCACGCTGATGGGTTCTGCAATAATGCTTTTTTAAATATAATTTCCGATAGATTTCATAGCTAAGTTATGTAACATAATGAGCAAATCTACAATGCAATTGTCACTGCACATTAACAGCGAAATCCTGAGCCTCTATTACACTAACAAACTTATTAAATCAGTGAACATTGCGCTGCATCAGTCAATTATTGAAACAATGCCAAGATTGGGAGAACAATCTGATATCCATTACAGGGAGCAGGAGCAGGGATGTGACCGGGGCTGCCCGCAGCGCTGCGTGCTTTAGAGCATTCCATGTGTTTATGGCATCGACGGACGCTTCACCTGCCGGCATTCCGCAGCTGCTTCCCCTGCTCCAGGGGAGGGGATGAGCCTGAAGCCAGCCCTGTGCTCGGACCCCAGGTCCCTGCCCAGAGCAGGACGTGGGCGGGGGAAGCGCCGCCGGTCCCGCTGCTGGGATTGCCCTGATGCCAAGCGATGGGGGCCGCGACATCAGCAGCACCCGGGGACAGAAATCACCCTGCAAAGAGGCAAAGCCCTTGGAAACGCGAGGGACACGTGGCAGTGGGTGCCGCCGAGCACTCAAACACCGCTCCCCTCTCCCAGGCACCGCCTCGGGCCCCATCGCTGCACTGATCCCCCAGGCAAAACCTCATCCCCGCCCGCCCACCCTGAGCCCCTTCCCAAAGCATCCCTGGAGCAGTCAAGGGAGCAGCAGGTGGATACGGAACGGCCAGGATTCAGCCGTCACCTCGCTGCCCCTCTCCAGGGAGTTGGCATTGGCCGGAACCGGCAGGTCTGTGCCCACAGCAGAGCTCGGGCTGAGCTCATCCCTGGCTCCAGGACCACGGCCACCCACCGCCACACGTATTTCCAGGGCAGGGCACTGCTCCAGCACCAGGATGGGGCATGACAAGGCTGGCAGGGGTTTGGCCCTGCAGACCCCCAGCTCTCACATCCCCTTCGACCCTGTGAAATCCCATCAACACCAATGTGCCATCCTCAGGAGATTGTTAAATGTGAAATAAGGTGAGCTTGGGGAAACCTGTGAAGATGTCCATGCAAACACCTCAGCAGAGTGTGCCTTGCACCTCGGTGAAGTGATTTGACACAGCACTAATTATGCAAATTAATCATCAGTAAATTAGAACCTTGGTTATTTATTTATTTTGCATTCTGCGCCGCAGCCCAGCAGGAGCAGCACCCGGAGAGAGGAGCAGCTCCGTTCTGGCTGGGAAGGAATATTTGGTAACATGTTGCATGATCTGGCCTCCCCACATTCCTTCTCAGATGAAATTTGGAATTGATTTGCTGGTATCACACCGCTCCCAGCCCTCAATATGTCATGGCAGCTAATGAACCGTGCCAGGGACACATTTATAACCCACTATTAGCTGCTTCCACTGCAAAGAGATTTTTTTTTTCCTCTTTGCTCTGATGTTCTAAAACTTGCAAAAGCAAACCAGATATCACATACATAGAAAAAACCCCAGTCACCAGCAACACCAAAATCACCACAGCAAACATGGCTCCTGAAAGTCAACTACTTGTGTGATTCCCATCTTCCCTCTTGGACCCAGCTCTCAAGCAGCCACAGAAAAGGCCCTGGACAATCACCCAAAATACCACTGATTTTCCCCAGGTTCCTTCCCAGGCAGAGCAGCTCCAGGCAGACAAGAAAGAAAGAGGCTTCCACACCCAGCTCCCTCCTGCCCAGGGCAGCAGCTGGAACTGGGATCTCGCTCCAAAGGAGGAGCAGGGAGGTGATGTTGGGGACAGAACCAGAAAGGCAGGGGCATTCCTCTTCACTCCACCCCACATCCACACATCAGGATGGCAGCGACAACTCTATCGGGGGAACAAGAGCTAATTAAATTTACTGGGATCATTGAAGAGGAAATTATTTAATATTCTGCATGGAATTTAATATCTGAAAGCATGAATGGCCTTGTTTCATCAGAGATCTGTTCCTTCCAAACATTCAACTTTACTTTTCGGAGGCAGCCGGGACGCCGAGGGACAGGCAGGGACGGGGTAGGACGCTGCCGGCAGGAACAGCACTCCCGGAGCCAGGGAGAAACAAACAGCGGGAGAGCAGAGCGACGCCGGAGCCGCGGCCGCATCCCCGGGTGCTCCCGACGGAGCAGCAGCTCCGCCATCCAAGGAGAGCAGCCTCCCAAGGGGCTCCGGTGGCTCCTCTGTGGGAGGATCCTCCTGTTACCATCCACCGTTGCCTCCACACAGAGCTGCTGCTCCTCCGGTGGGCGCCCAAATCCCGTGAGGCCCTCGGCTTGCGGCCTGAGGCTGCCACCCAGTCCCACGTGAACAGCCAAAACGGTGCCACTTCGGAACCCCCCAGCTCGCTCCTCCATCCAAAGAGGAGCCTGGATTGGGCACATCAGGATCCAGGGAGAGGAGAATTTCACCACAGGGAGCCTTCACCTTGGCTGTGCATCCCTGTGGTGCTGCTCACCTGGATCAGCCCTGAGCACCTTCTGCATGGCAGGAGGATCCCAGCACGGAGTGTTCCCACACTTGGTGCTCACGGCTCCAGAGAGCATCCCGCTCCCAAAGTCTGGGAGCCACCTCTGCGCCCTCCCTGGGCTGTGTCCCTGAAGTAGCAGGGTGCCAGGTGGGAGGCAGGAGGCGGGGTGCCAGGTGGGATGCAGAGTGCCAGGCAGGATGTGGGATACCATCGGTCACCTTCCTGCCAATGCAGGTGGGGTGCCCCACAAGAAGGGAGGCTTGGGGGGGCTCCTGCCCATGCAGGGAGGTGGCTGGGACACGGCAGGAGCAATGCCCTCGGCACAGCACGTTTCCCAGGTGCAGCTCACCTGGAACCGCCCTGTTCCCTGCAGCCTGGCTCCTTCCTTGGCTCTTAGCGACTTTTTAGAAGCAAAACGTACGATTCTGCTTGCTTCTGTAAAGGGAAACCCAGGGATCACTTCCCAATGGCCTCTAAGTGCTATCCACCTGCCCCTCCAGCCCCACAGCAGCCAACACGGGCTGGGTGTCTCCAGACCCCCCTGACCCAGCTCCCACTCAGCCAAGCCACTGTCCACAACTCCCCTTCCCCGGGGCCAAACCAGCTGGAGGATGTGCCACTCCCCAGTGCCCGTGACTGACAGGGATGGGCACAGACCGTTGGCACGTAACCAGCGTCTCTTTGGTGGAGCAAGAGCCACCAGGGCTGGGCTCCCCCAGGCACGTGCCAGCCTTGTGCTGGAGACCCCCAGCTCCAGCCCCTCTGCTGCACTGCTTCCCTCTCTGCCCTGGTAACGTCTCCTTCCCCTCACACACACAGAAGTGATGATAAGTAGCAATAATTTTGCTTCTGTATTTGTGTCACCAAAACTTCCAGCTAATTCCTGTAGCTGCCAGCATGGAGGCACTAATACCTCTGTGATAGACAAAGCAATTATTTCTAAACATAGCTTGTTCCTTGCATTGTCACCACCCGAGCCACCCAACCCCTGGGCTGCTGTCAGCATCTTCCTCTAACTAGCAGGGGGGGAAAAAAGATTTTTTTCCCCAAAAAATGTATCCCATGGCATCGAGCAAACCAAGACACATCCGAACCCCAATATCTCCCATCCCTGCAGCACCCAGCCAGCACTCTGGCAGAGCCGAAGTGGGGAGTGACACACATCTGGCCACAGCTGGAGGGAGATACAGGCATTGCCCAGGGACAGCTGCGGAAGGGATATTGTCCTGACCAGGGGTAAGACTCTCCAATGCCTTGCTCCAGCCCTCTTGGGCTGCTCTGTGCCCCACAGTGAACGCTCTCCGGGTGACAGGGATGTCACCAGGCACAGCAGCCCCCCAAAAGATGCCCATTTTCAGGAGGAAGAAGGGATATGCTAAATACAGATGCTGGGAGCTCGCTCTCCTCTGAGCCCTAGAGCATCAGCCCCCTTCAGCCACCCAAATTCTCTGCCTCAGCAAGTCCCCCTGCTCCTCCCCAGCTGACGGACACACCGCTGCCTGACCCAGACAGAGGCACATTCGCTGTGCTCCAGTGTCTCCAGCTGGATGGAGACACCGTGTCTGCCGCAGGACCCTCTGCAGCACCAGACCTTGTTATCCTGTGGGTCTGCTCTCAAGACATTAAAATGAGCCATAAAATGACAAGAAAAGTGAAATAAGGGATGTAAGTAGCAGAGAGAATGTAAATGGTGGCACTGGCATAAGCACAGCACCCGCAAAGCGCCTGTCCCCACCACTCGGCACCGAGGAGGGGACACAGCTCGTGCAGGGGGGTCCTGGGGGTCCCTGTCCCTCCCTCAGGTGCCCGCGCTATGGAGCTGTAAGGGGGTCAGAGCCCTTGAACAAGACATGGTACCCCCAGCCCCCCGCCCACTCCCCAGACCCGTGAGCAGCCCCTGGCCCAAGCGGGCACATCAGCCCCGGCTCAGAAGGCGCAGGGAGGGAGAAGAGCTGCAGAGTTAATGAGCAGGCGCAGGCTCCCCACCCGGGGCTGAAATGAGCCAGCACCTGGAGGCAGCACACCTGGGTGACCTACATACCACCACTGATGGAACATTTAACGGCGCTTTCTAACGCTTGGGCACCGAGAACCTCCTGGCTCTTGCACGTAATGGAGCCTCTGTCTCCACCCCTCCTGGCCTCAGCTCCCAGAGGGGTTCATGGGAACAGGCAGAGGCTGAGCAGGGAGAACAGGAGTGGGAGCTACACCCCTGCACTGGGATTTTGGCCAGGTGCTCACCAGCATCCCAAATGCTCCCACAGCGAGGGGCTCGCAGGCCTGGGCAGGGCATTGGGATCCTGCTTTGGCTGCTTCCCATTCCATCCCGGTGATGTCCTCCACATCCCACCCTGCCCAGAGCTGCCCAGGCACCTCCATCCCCAGCTGCTACATGAGAAAGTGTCAGGGATGCTCCGCAGCCACCCGCACCACGAGCGGGTCCCAGGCAATGGAACCGGCTCCAGGTGTGTTACACCTGCAGCTCCCACCCCAAACCCAGAGCAGCCTCGCAGGGGAGGGGACCCTGGAACACGCCCGAGCCAAGGAAGTGGGACCAGCTCCCTGTGAACTGCCCTTAAAAATATTTCCATAACATTTCCTAGTCAACCTGCGGTACCACCTCCAGTAATTAACAGCTACATTTTAATTAAACATTGATTAGCAACTAATTAGTCTAATGATTAGTCACCTGAAGGAGACAAAGCAAAATACTGGGGCTGCCAAGATAGGAGCTGGAGAAAGCAAATGATGAAAGATGAGAGGCAGCTGAAATTCCTCCTCTGCTTCCCTCTGGGCCAAACATTTCCTCCTGGCTTGGTCCCTTACAGATGAAGCTTCGAGGTGAATTTCCCTAATTGTGGCAATTCTGTCAGAGTCTCGAGTGAGTGGTGGGGAGGAGACTGAGTTATTTCATCTTTCCCACCAGATCTCATATTGTTAATGTAGCTAAAGAGCCTCTCCCTGCCCGAGGAGATTCATTCCGTCGGCGTAACAAAGTCAAGGGAGCCTTTTGTGCCCTCAGTCCTGCAGTGTCCCGAGGAGATCCCTGTGGAGCGCAGAAGCCCCTGGGCAGCAGCGCCGTGTCCCCCGCCTGCGGCCAGCGCACCCCCAGGCGCCGCCAGCGCTGCTCCTCCCAGTCACACCTGGGCTGCCGTCCCCTGCCCGCTGACGGGGCCTCCCAGCCCTCTGCTCCCCTCCCCACAGAACTGCCACCGCCCCACGCCGTGCAGGGCTCCGTCAGAGCCAGCTGAGTGGGCCGGCCGCTCCCCGGGCTCTGGGACACAGGGAGGAGGTGCCGCGGCAGACGAAGGCAGAGCCCCCGGTGGCAGCCGGCAGGGCACGGCACAGCCCTCTCCTCGAGGGATCCGGGCTGGGGACCCGCTGCCTCTACACGGTCACATCCTGGTGCGAGCCTGGGACCTGCTGCTCCACCGTGCTGAGGGCCACAGCTACCCACACCCACACCCACCCGCCCCAGTACCCCCAGTGCCTCGGCGGCGGCACCCGCAGGTCCCTGCAGGCTGCTGAGCACCCACCCCACCGAGCCTTCCGCAGGGCACCAACTCGTGTCACCCCGAAATACCCCTCACGCCACTCAGCCCGGCGCGGACGCGGCTTTGCACTTACAGGAGCCGGAGAGCCGGGCCAGGTCCCAAAAAGCAGCGAACCCACGTGCCGAGGGCTCGTGCTCACCCCGTCCTCCGGAAGGGGCTCCGCGGGTGCCGCTCCCGCTCCTCCCGGGCTCCCACGCGGCCGCGGCTCCGCTCGGAGCGGGCGGCGGGGCTGCTCCCCCGCACCCCCACTCACCTACCGGGGCGGTGCTGGATGAGGATGTTTATTATTTCACTGGTCCCTTTTGTGAGATAATCCTATTTACCTCCATCGCTTATGCCTCAGAAAATCACTCTGGCTGAGGGTTATGAAAGCACTTCCAGCCACGCTCCCCCGGCGCTCCGCAGCTCCCTCCTCCCCCCCGGCTCCTCTCCCCAGCATCCCCGGCAGCTCTGCAGCCCCTTCCCTCCCTCCCCCTTCCCCAAGTGTCTTCGCCCTCCTGCAAGTTTGAGCCTCGTCGGGTCTTTCATCCTGCCCCTGCTCATTTCCAGCTTCTCTCGGGAGTTTTACGGGAAGGTGAAGCAATAATTCTGGCTCGTGTAGGGAGGTTGAGCGAAGCCATGGGACTGGACCCATCTGGGAAGGGCCGGGGAGGCCATGGCACAGAGGCGCTGCCTGAGGAGCCCATCAGCATCTCTCCCACTGCTCAGGCACAGGAAAATCCCCCAGAGAGGTCACCCAAAGGCAGAGGCTGGGCAGGATGGGGTGGGCCGGTCTCAGCAGGGAATAATGGAATTCAGGAGCCACCCATCTACAGCCCAGCCTGGCCAGCAGGAGCAGGGCAGGAGCCCCTGAGCCCTGAGGGAGCGCAGGGACCCGCACTGGGGGGTGGGAAGGGTTAAACCAAACCCTCAGCCCGTGCCTCCACCGGCAGGACTGAGGTTCATTGATCGCCTCACACGTCTCCAGTACAGTCAATGGGGTCAGCTCAGGGGGACGCAGCTGAGTGGATACTGATACCTTCCTTCTCTTCCTCCTCCTCCTCCTCGTGCTGGGAATGGCACCTGCTGGGAAACCCTCAGAGCTCCTACACCCACGTATCTGGAGCTTCCTTGGGTCTCCCTGCAAAGGGGCCTCTCAGCCTCCTCGGAGGTGGAGGCAGAGACCAGCAGCAGTGGGCAGAAGGGACAGGGCTGGGCTGTGTGCAGGCACTGCTGCTGTGGGCACAGCCATGCTGCGAACTGGGACACCTGGGAACAGCTAGGACATGACCAGCCATGCTGGGAAGAGCCCCTGGTCTCCCTGTCCTGCCCACGCTGACCCAGAGGACCCAGCTCCACCCAGCTCCTACACTGGAGCCTCATCCAGCTGAAGGCATTGAGCTCTGGCAGCAGGAGAGGCAGCAGCTCCGGCTGCGGCTGTTTCATGCTTCTACAAAGCAATCTGCTCCTTGGGCTCCTCTGTTCCTCCCTCTTATGCAACTGCACAAAATGTAGAGGAAAACAATCCCCTGGATGCTAATTTATCTGAGGAGCTCGAGCAGCTTTGCACAAGGCAGCAGTTTCAGCAGGAAAAAAACAAAGGCAACAGCCATGTCTGAAAGGCTGCTCCTGAAATCTGCCCTGCCTTCTGGGATCCTGCCCTGCCCAGCTGCCCACAGGGGTCCCTGCCCACATTCCTGCCCGCATCCCTGCTTCGTACATCCATCCCTGCGTCCCCGCCCGCATCTCTGCCTCCTGCCTGCTTCCTGCATCCACCCCTTCCACTTGTCCCCATCCCTGCCTCCATCCCACTCTGCCCGCTGGGCAGGACTCGGCTCTGCTCACCCACTCAGAGAAGCAAACTGGGGGTGGTGGGATCCAACATCAAACCCTCCACCTGCCCTGGGGCTTCGGGTGCTCCGAGGTGTCGATCCGCAGGGATGCGTGGGGAGACCGCGGCAGCCGGCCCGGCCTGGGCGCCGCTGCCAGGCTGGCACTGGGCTGCCCACGCGGGCCCGGCACTCACCTGTGAGGTACCTCAGGGTACCTGCGCTGCTGCGGCCGGGCCAGCAGCACTGGGGGCAGCTGGTCCGTGCCCCCGATGCTGCCCCACACTCACAGCCCAAGCCCCCCGCAGCCCCTCACCGCCAGACACTCCTGGCATGGGCCCCTCTGACAATTACAGGTTTCATGGCGCAAACCAAGGTTTTTAGAGCAGCTGAGGCAGGGGATTGATTTCTTGCTTTGTTGTAAGTGCAGCTAATGTAATAGGTAATTTATTTAAGTTGATAGGACAGAGAGAAACTACGTTTTCCTCTTCTCTGAAAGGATTCCGCTATGTTGGGTGACCCAGGTGAGCTGCAGAGCTGGGCTGAGGGCCCTGACACCTCCCAACAGCTGCCTTGATCAGCTTGTCATATTTTTCAACTCATTACAGCCATTTTAGCAAACAACCACTATGGATTTTTTGTTACAACAGCTCTTTCTGTGTTAGTTGTGTGTGAGCCGGTACCTGCCTTAACCACGTACAGTAAAGCTTTCCCCCCAGGAAGCGGTCAGGGATCCCCACAACCCCCCAGCTGACCAGGGAGAGGGGGTGAAGGGTCCCTCAGTGCAGGCAGCCCAGCCCAGGGACTCGTCCTGCCACCTGAGCCCGTTCCTGGCCGGGGCCTGTCACTGGAGCCTTCCCGGGATGCGCCGTGGGATGCTCGGGGCCACTGGCCACGGGCACGGCAGAGCACGGAGGGGAGGGAGTACCCCTGGACTGTGAGAGTGGCTCTAACACCTTTGGGAATCACCTTCAGTGCTCTCCACAGGATCCCTGGCTGTGCTGAGCCCCAAGCAGCACATCCCCACAATAACTCCATTAATGAGTAAATCGCCGTAATTCTGTGCCCAGCTCTTCTGATCCGTCCTGATGAGGACCTTCCCCTCGCTGCCTCAAAGTCACGGGGTGGGGGGACACATCCTGCAGGCACAGAGCCCCAGGGAAGTGGACAGGGCTCCGGGAAGGCTGCAGGGGAGCCCCTCCCTCTGGGACCCCCAGGAAGCCCTGCAAGCTGTGTCTGCAACCCCAATAAGAGGCAATAAATAAGGAAGGAGCAGGGGGCTGAGGTGGGGGGGTTAAGCCCTGGGTGGAGGCTCCTCGGCACTTCCATCGCTACCCCGGCTCTGCATCCCCGGCGATCCCAGAGCCTCCCCAGCCCCCCCAGCTCCCGGTAGGAGCCAGCCCGTGGCTCCCAGTGACAGCTTTATAGCTGATGCTGCTCAGTGTCTCCCGGCGGCTGCGGGCGATCCCACTGCTGCCGCTGCGGCTGCACCGAGCTCGCTGTAGATCTGACTACGCGATAAGGAGCATCAGAAATGCAACTTGTTGCCTATTTCCCAGAGTAATTAATTTCATCTGTATTGAACAAATGACATAATTTGAGGATTTCTGGGTTATGGATTAAGTAAAGACCAGATGAGAGCATCCTCATTGGCTCGGAGATTAATTAACAGTGTGAAATGAAGGGAGCTCTCTCCTCTCCCTCGGCTGCTGCAGTTTTAATCCACCTGCCCTGCACTGTCCTGCCGTGGGAAGCAGCACTGCCATCGACTGGGGCAGGGGAGCTGTGGCCAGCACTCCTGCCCACACCGGGACACTGGGGGAATGCCAAGGAATAAAGCCACACTTCATGCTTCCTCAAGGCTTCCTGTTTCCCTGCCTGGGTGAGCACTCCGTGATCCATCTCCTCCGTGCCCAGATCCATCTTCCCTTTCCTGCCCTGCTCCATCTCCTCCTCCTGGGGCACAGTCTCAGGCCGAAGATCTCCCCACACACACCTTCAGCTTCACTGAAGATTTTCTGTGTGGGGCCAGGCAAATGGGGCTTGGTGTAGCTTTTATTCATGAGCCAGGCGTTCATTTAATGTGCCTTGTGATGCAGAATCTTTGATCCAGAGCAGCACCTAATTAATTATTTTTCCCTTCTTCTGTACCATCCCCTCACTGAGCGCTGAGGCCCCGAATGGAAAAGCTCCCTTCCAATGACTCTGCATAATGAGATGGATTTGGACTCCAGCAAATTTGTTCAGTTTTATGGAGTATTATATGAAAATGCTGTGAAATTAAGTTCTGTCTTTGCTATCAC
Organism: Callaeas wilsoni; assembly: GCA_013398955.1. Lineage (NCBI taxonomy): Eukaryota > Metazoa > Chordata > Aves > Passeriformes > Callaeidae > Callaeas > Callaeas wilsoni. The sequence continues at coordinate 5,259 of VWPU01022987.1, read as the reverse complement.
GCCATGGCCATCAGAGCGCTTTTATGTGCGGCGCTGAGACTAAAAGATGGGAAAGGGAGTCCTTGCTGGAGAAATGTGGCGACCGGGGAGAAGGAGGAGCCGTGCAATGAGGATGACATGGTGCAGGGTTAGACTGGGAGATAATGAAGCAAACAAGAAAGAGATGCAGATGAAGAGGGCTGCAAGCAAAGAACCTGGAACTGGAGCGGCGGCGGGCGGGAGGCTCCGGCAGTGGGGAGGATGGGGAGGACAGGGAGGGCTTCCTTCTCCCAACTTTCCCTCTCTAAGGTGCTCCAGGAGCCACACTCACGACACGAGAAGGCAAATGCCACCATTCTGGGGGACACAGAAGACTCCCCAAGGGGAGCTGACTCTTGCCCAGTACACCTGTGTCTGGCCTCTCTCCTGCCACCCCAGCAGCTCCTTTCCTGAGCCAGCTCCTCTGCTGCCTGCTGATCCCTTCCCGTTCTTTCTCTCTCCTCATCTCTTCCCACCCCCAGCCTTCCGCCCCCTCCTCTTCTCATCAGCCCTGCTCCCCTGCATCTACCCCTGAGTGAGCTATTTTTTCCCTTGGCAACTTTATAACCCGTCTCCTTGCCTGACAGCAATTAAGTAGATGCTTCGCTTCCAATCCCATGGCCCATAAACATTGGGAAAAGAAAATGTTATAAAGAAGCAAACAATCAGATCTGCACACAGATGCACACACACATGTACAGACAGACGGGGACAAACCAGGGACACAGGGGGAAGCTGGGGGGGACACCTGAGCCCCTTCTTCGTGCACAGTCCGGAGACCTCACACAGGCTGCAGCCCCCAAAAAGCACAGCAGAGGGGAGAGGTTTCCATAATGCACGGGAAGGAGAGCGGCATCATCCATCCCCACGGATCCCCAGCCCCCATGCCCAGGGCTGGCTTTCACACAGCTCCCCCTCGCAGCTCCAGCACCCACAGAGAAATAAAATAGCCAAAAAAAAAAAAAAAAAAAAAAAAAAAAAAAAAAAAAAAAAAAAAAAAAAAAGAGCAGCTCACCCCCCCACTGTGATGGATGGGATTTTTTGGTGCCTGACAGGCCCTGAGCCTCTAGGGACCAGCACTGATAAATCACACCTTTCAGTTTGCCGCGAACATCTTCACTTTGCCAGCCTGGCCGGCAGCTGACACGGCAAACCACGGCACGGGCACCGCGCTGGCGCGGGGGTCAGCGGGGACCCCGGGGCCGCGGCCACCTCCTGAGAGCCGCTCCCACCCCGGCTCTGCTGTACAGACCACTGGGCTTCCTGATTTCCATGACAACTGCTTTGCCGGGTCGGGAGCGCCGGGCTGTGCCGGGCCGTGCTCCTCGGGCGCTAAGCGAGATCAGCCCCTTCCCTGGAGCCGCCGCTTCCCTGGAGCCGCCCCACGCCGCCCGCAATGCCCCCGCCCGGGCCTCCGCTGGCCCCGTGTCCTGCCGCCGCTGCCCCGGCGCTGGGCTGCCCAGCGGGGGCTGGGGAACACCGGCACGGAGGCAAACACAGCCTGGCTAAAATGAGCTCCTCCCCGGAGGAGCTGAAGCGCAAACTAAGAAGAAACCGGCAACCAGTTAGCAATAGAGTATGAAATCCAGGCGATTTCTGAAAAGCTCTGGACATGGCTGTGAATCCAACGGCTGCAACAGCATCCCCAAGCTATTAAGACAAAAATCAAGATGTGGACAGAACTAGATTGGCCATAGGTGAAAAATGGCTCAATTATTTCTAGTGCCAGAACCACAGAAGGACATTTCCCTCTGTTCCAGATCCACAACCTCCCACTAATTAGCAGAGCTCACAGAGAGAAAACTGCTCCGAGCTCCAGAACGAGCCACAGTGAGAGACCCAAGGTGCCACACGCATCCGTACGTGCTGCGTGAGCCGGGACAGAGCACCAACACCACGCCGGCACAATTCCACGGGGCTGGTCGGGATGGGGATCGGGCCCGCTGAGGGAGGTGTGAGAGGTGGTTTTTGCCCTCTGGCAGAGCAGAGTCAGGCTCCATGTGATGAGGACTGTCCTGGCTCTGGACAGGGATGTCCTGCTCCTGCCGCTGTGCCCACACCAGCTTTTCTCCCAGCTCGGACCACAGCCTGATGTCCTTGCCCATGCGGATGCCACGGCACAGGGTAACAGCCTGCAGGAGCAGAGGACTTGAGGAAGAAACAGAGATCCATGAGGTTGGAATCAAGAATTTCTGAGCCTAGAGAGGCACTGAGTGGGATGGAGGGGCAGGGCTGACCTGTGAGAGCAGAGCTCTGAGCAGAATCCAGCCCAGCGCAGCTGTGGGGCTGGGTGGAGGGCAGAGATAATCACAGGCATTTGCTCCCCAGCGTCTCCACTCTGCTCTTTGCAGGGATCTTTTAAAACTACCAATGCATAAAACAAAAAAAAAGTTACCAGGAGGCCATGTCCCCTCCCTGCCAAAGTTCGGAACATGCTGTCATCAAGAAAAATGATGCTGGCAAGAGAGAAACCCGCTGGGGTTGCTGGCAATTTCCCAGGCTCCAGCCCCGATGAGTGTTTATCAATAATTTCAGGATCTGGCTGTCGCAGGCGCTGACGGGAGCGCGGGCAGGGAGAGCGCGGGCAGGCGAGTGTCAGCACAGCCACGGGAGGAGCGCCGCGAAGGGAAATCAATTAACGGCTCCGCAGGAGCAGGGATTTGCCGGCATTACAGCGAAAAGGCCGCTTGCTTGGCTGGAACGCGGAACGCTTAAACGGTGCTCGGTGTCACAGAGGCAGGGCCCAAGCCGGGCTGACCCGACTCCACGGCCAGCCCAGCCCCAGGCAGAGCCAGGGATGCTCACAGCCGGGTCCTGTGGGAGAGGGAATGACAGAGCGGCAGCGCCGTGTGTGCTGAGCTCCTCAGCCTGCCCCTGGCTGCAGGTCACAGCTCCCAGGCTCCATCCCTGCTTCCCAGCTCCTGCCCCCAGGAGCCTCACCACCCTCTCAGGGAGTTTTGTCCAACATCCAACCCAAACCTGCTCTCTTTCAGCTCAAAACCACTCCCCCCTGTCAGAAGAAAATAGAAGCGAAAGCCCAAGCGCACCACAAGCCTTTGCCCAGAACAGCAGAGACCCGCTGAGCGTCTCCAGATGGGATGGCACCAGAGGACTCCTAAAATTCCATATCCCGTTCTTTAGGATTTGCCCATCCTGCTGCCCACAACAGGACGTGTCTCTTGGCACCCCGTGTCCCAGGCTGGCCTCCCCAGAACCAGCCACTTCCCTGCTGGAGGAAATTTTGTTTCAAGCATTTGTCCCAGCATCCTGGTGGGGACCAGACTGGGAGTGCTCATTCCTGCACTCTCTCTGCCAAGCTTCAGCTGTCCTTTCTGAAAGGAACATTTTAAAATTAATATTAATACTCTGCGTCATGTCAGACCTTCTCCTGTACTTCTGCTCACTCCCGGAGCACCTTCCCTGCCAGTCCCACGCCCAGCAGTGAGGTGACTCCGCAGGCAGGGCCTGTGCTGCTGGGTGTTCCTGAGCACAGTCCTGGTGTGGCTGTAATGGAGTGGTGACACTGTTACATTTACGGGTATTTCAGGAGAAAGAAAAAGGCTACTGGGTGTTCATATGTTCTTGTTATATTATTTAAGAGAAGCCATTTGAGAGCACAGGAGAAACAGTGTCTGCTCCCAAAAGGAGGGAAAATAATGGAGGGGAATATTTGCAAAAAGCTCAGTTAAGTAAATATTTTATGCCCAATAATGTTATGGCTTTTGAATGATGCATGCAAGAAAGTTGAAAGGAGGTGAGGCGCGGAGCAAGGAGCACGTGGTGAGCGTGGAGGTGTCGGTGAGGGGAGAGCAGAGTGCCCTGGGCAGCGCCTCTCACCCTGGCAGGGCTGTGCCACTCGTGGGAACCGCAGCTGCTTTGCGTGGGAGAAAATCAGCCCGGCACGGGAGCAGGGACCAGACAGCAAAGAACGGGAAGAGAGCAGGCTGAGGCGCTGCCCTGGCCCAGGAGGAAGAGGCAGGCAGGGAGAGCAGGAGGAAGGGCAGCCAGGGCGGTGGCTGGGGGGAGGAGAGCAGGGCCAGCATGAGGAGGGTTTCTCTGGGCAGAGGAATTCTCCTCCCAGCAGGCGCGGGGTGAGCATCTGGCACAAGGGAAGCACAGAGAGGAGTAAAACACCATTAAGTGTAATAAGAAATGTACTTAATCAATGAGCTCTGCAGCTGAGGATCAATGGGAGGCAGACACAGCCATTAGCTAAGAAAGCTGAGGAAGAGCCGCGGGCCCAGATGGAGCGGTCGATGCCGGGATTAACCAAGCTGCAGAGGAAGGGTCCCAGGTGGAGAGCAGAGCCAGGCTGCAGCCACAAGGCTGACCCTGCTCTGCTCCACAGGGCTCAGACCCCATCAAGGAGCAGAAAGAGGAGCCCAGGCCACGGGCTGCTGAGGAGCCTCAGGCTGAGCCCTGGGAATCACCATGAGTATTCAGTAGCAGAGACACTTTTCCTCCCTGCTCTCATGCTTTCGTCTCTCTCCTCACCTTGCGTGCTGGCCAGACCATTCCCCAAGGACCCCCGCATGGGAGGAGCTCACTCTAAGCTTCGAACAGCTCACCCTGCCGAGAAGGGGCTGCACCAGCCCAGGTAAACAGAGCTGCTGCTGAGTCAGGGCTTGCCCAGGCCCCAACCCTGGGCGATGCCCCAGCGTCCTCCCGACCCGGCGCGCCTGGAGCCACCCGGGTGGTGCCGGCGAGCGGCTGAGTCCCGGCACGGGGCTTCCTCAAGAGAGAGTCTTGATTTTCAACCCATGAGCAAATGTCGCGCTGGGGAAGGCAGACAGCAAGTGGGCACAACCTCTGGGGTTCTGACAACGCTGCCAGTGACTCAGCCTGGGAGATGAGACCCTCCCCGGGCTCCACCAGATCCTCCGCTCCTCCAGCCAGCCCGAACACCAGCACCGTGCTTCAACGCTGCCGCCCTCAACCCTGACCCCTGCTACTCCCTTCCCACACTCGCCGACACTTGATGGCCAGAGCCCGATCACCCCGAGACAGCAGGGAGGAGCAGCATGAGTCCTCGGGGACGGCAAACAGGCACGGAGGCAGAGCTGAGTCAGAGCGTTCCAGCCCGGGGCGGTGCTCGAGGAAGAGCTTCAGTGCACGCCTGGGAGGGGAAGGAAAGCAGCTGTCCCCCGAGATCCCTTCGGGGTGGGCTCCTTTCTCCCAGTGGAGTGAAATCCCACCCCTGATTCCAGGAGGTGCTCTCAGCCCTCCTGTTGCTCTGGATAC